>APFE030773296.1:127894-148136 GCA_000404065.3 Pinus taeda | reverse complement strand
AACCAGTGTTCCACCAAGGTTCCGGGACGAGGGGGCGAGGGAGCGAGGGGGCGCGGGAGTGGCCTATGCAAAAGCTCCCTACCATTTTTTAGGAAACGTGGGGGAGCGTCAAGGTCTTAAAAATTTATAAATATAAAATATAATTTATTAATTGTGTCCACTATGACAATTTGCCAATTTGGTTTGAATTGAAAAGCTGCAAAGCATAGCGTAGGCCTGTTCATGGTGAGATATGCATTAAACTGTTCATGGCTGTTCATGGTGAGATATGTATTAGACGTTGTTCATGAGGCTGTTCATGGTGAGATATGTATTAGACGCTGTTCATATATCAAATGCTGTTCATATATTAAACGATGTTCGTGAGGCTGTTCATGCTGTGATATGTATACAAACGATGTTCATATATTAGACGCTATTCACATGTCAAATGTTGTTCATGTCATATGAATATGGAACCACGTTAATGCAATATGGAGTCCATACATGGCATATACGCTGGAAATATATACATTGAATATATATGCTGGTCATTCATATAATACACCACGCAGTCATACACAGTCATGAGGATATCCACGCTGCTGATGAGGATAAGCCACGCAATAGATCCATTGACATGATACAGCCGCAGACATAGATGGCAGCCACGCAGATCTGTTGTCATATAGCCGCAGTAAGGAAATAAATTTAAAACACAGTCATGAAGGGAAATTACACGCAGATCACTGAAACTTCTACGCAGTCTAAGAGACATGTAACTTACAGCCAAAAGAAGAACTGTTCACGCTGAAAAATGACAAATGTGGCAGCCGCAGTCAAAGTTATAAACTCAGGTACAAGGTCCCACATTAATGGCACGTAGCTGTAGATGACAGCGTGGTAAATCCAAGGCTGTCTATAACAGTCTTGACATCTGATCTCGGTGGTTCTTCTGTAGCAATTTAAGCATGTTGGACAACATAATATAACAGTGATTAGAAGATGAAAATCTTGGACGAAGGGACTGTGTTATACACAGCAGTCTTGGGATATCTCGGTAAAATCTCAGTGCCAGTACAAACATCTTGTACAGCAAGGAAACGCCCCCTCAAAGAAGGGAAACGCCCCCCTGGCACGTCCCCCTGAGTTTCCTCATTTTTGGGAGCGTGGGGAAATGTCCCCTTCTAGTCCCCAAGTCCCCGGAGCACGGGGGAGTGAGGAAACTAGACCCCTAGGGGGGGGGGCGAGTCCCCGTGGAACACTGTAAAAAACTTTCATTGTTGAAGTGTGGTTTTTAAGACTGGGATAGGTGTTTCACCATTTGTTTTATTTTTACAATGGACTTTGTGATGAAATTCAATTCTAAAACATAGGTGACTATTGAGAATTACCAATAATTTTATTGGAGAATTAATTTCCTTTCATTTATTAGTGTGTAGTAACTGATAATATTGTATTTTTGGATATGAGGAAAATAAATATATTTTAATCTTCATTTACCTATCAAGATTGAGATTTAATTTTGTTGAGTTCTTGTTTAAAAATTAATTAAACAGTATTATAAGTAAACAATTAAGGTAAATTATTTTTTTTTATTTTCACTCTCATACATTTATTTTATTTTTATTATTAAAAATTACAAGTTAACTAAAAATATTTATAATTTAATTTTTTTCATAAAATTAATAGTCTTTTATTAAAAAAATGATGATGATGATGATTAACCTCCATTAAGACGAATACTGTCTATCTAATCTCAAGAAAAGAAAAGAAAAATTCTAATTGTGATTCTTCAAAATCTTGTTTCTATGATAAAAAAAGGGAAAGAAGGGCTCCAAGATCACTATAGTTGGGTCGGATTTATAAGTCAAGAAGATTGGAAGTGTGACATATGTTAGGGAATTGAGAGCGGGTGGAATTGGGCACTCTAAAAGGAAGTGTAGGAATTGTTTTTCATATTCCACGGAACTGTTTTTCATCCTCCACCTTCTTAGTATGACAAATCTGACAGATTCTAAGCGTTTTTTTTGGATTTTCTTATTATAAATTTATTTTAATATTCATTAATTATCACTAACATATTAGAATTAAAAATAATTATATTCGTAGATTCTTAATTGTTTATCCAATTAAAAAGAAAATTTTCACCAAAGAAAATACAATTTCAATGTAAATAAAAGAGAAATGATGAGTGTTTCAATTAAAATAGTGCCAATACCACTTAATTCTTTCATGCATTTTTTTTTTTTAAGTTTTTTAAATTTTCATGTTAATAAATCTTTTTTTTAACTATTTTAATATAATTTCTTGTTGGACATTAGATAATCTAGCAACCGCGTGTGTTTCTCGATATTTTTTTAACCACCTCTTGAGAAACCATTAACTCTGGTAATACAACTTAATTCTTTCGCGCAAATTTTTTTTTAAAGTTTTTTAAATTTTCATGTTAATAAATCTTTTTTTTAACTATTTTACTATAATTTCTTGTTGGACATTAGATAATCTAGCAACCGCGTGTGTTTCTGATATGTTCTTAACCACCTCTCGAGAATCCATTAACTCTGGCAATGTGTTCGCTAGTTTTGGTGTAATGACAATCATGATTACAAGTGATATTTGAGCTAAAGGTATCGAGTTCAAAACACCCTTGTCTTGTCCTTTGGGGGAGATTGTTTAGAACTAGATAATCCAATGCTTCTTGTGTGTTTTGTGGCATGTGCTTAACCATCTCTTGAGGATTTGTTAACTCTGACAATGCATCCATTTACTAACACTTGTAGGTTTTGGTGTAATGGCAATCACGATTCCAACAGTTCTATCTCTCATTTATAGGAAGCAAAATGGGTTAATAATAGGTGTATGGCTTTAAAAGTTTTACTAACGTGTGATATTGCATTTTGCATAAAAAATAATAATTATTTTAATATTTAACTTATTAACCATATATCTCAATAAAACTCGATTAATGTTATGCCTATAATTTTGTGCAAAATTGGAATTTAGAATAAATGCAAATCTATGTGTATGAATTAATATAATGGTATTTATTTTGAACTTGGTGGTGTATTCTTTGACACTTTTCCCTTTACTTTCATTGGTAGTAATGCCAACAAATCCATTGGTGTTTTTTGTACCCAATATGATATCAATGGGATTTCATGAGAGTTTTAAATACTTCTCGTTATTCACTAGTGGATCACCCTATAGTCTAAGTCTCTTTGTATAACGTCACCACCAAGTTTGAACATGACCTTTGATTCGTGTTAGTTGGGCAAATACTATCCTTTGTTCTTCTCCTATGTTATGCACATTGAATTAGACATCTAAGGATATCAAACATTGATTCAACTTCACAACATTGATCTCACCTTGATAGGGCTTGATTCTACTTTCAATAGAAGTTGGCAAGATGTGATGCTAGAATCTGACCTCTCCTTCTCTAGCTCTTTAGGTTTTCCACTATAGACATTATTCAAATTAGAGCTACTTGACTACATGAAATGTTTGAAATTGCTCTCTAGTGTTGACACTAATATCATCATGTTACAATAGATGTTAGAGGCATGCTTTGAACCTTGTAAATTTCTTTTTTGAGTCATTTTTTGGAATGTTATTGTACTTATCCATCATGACTAGGGTTTCAAACATCTTTCGATCTATCTTTTTATATATGATACCAATATGATCCATAAACTATTATGCATGTTCCATTGCACGGTTTGCCACAACATATTTTACATTCTATTGCAAATATTATGAGGTTATACTCTATTATCCATCATGGCTAAGGTTTGAGACATCTTTAAAACTATTTTTGTATATACAGTACCAATATGATCCATAAAATATCATGCATATTCCATTGCAAATACTATGAGATTAACTTTATTATGCAATGAATTAATAAAATGCAATATTACAAGCATATCACTCAAAATTTTATAATGAATTGAGGATATAAGAGAAAAACTATAGTAAAAAATTAGAGCACCATCAAAAGAAGTTGTACCCTAGGAAACTTGATGTAATACCTGGCAAGAAAATGAGGATCGTGCCTTGCTCTTTTCTTATGAGATATATAATGCTAGATTGAAAAGAAAATGGACTCACTCTTGAGTCACTATAGACAATGTGGCATGTGAATTGTTATTATAGTGTCTTTTTCTTCCTTTGTTCTACTGAAAGATCCCGCTCCTTTGTTATGCTCAAGGATGAAACAACAAATTATTACGATGGGAACAAAACCTCTTTTCTTCCTTATGATTCAACGTTTAACATATGACGATCATTGTATAGGGTTAGGGGTGGGGCTATTGCATTCTTAAATTCGATTGAGGGTTAAAGTTTTGGATCCTATATAATCCTATAGAAAGTCCACACATGACTAGCTCCACATGAGTGAGTACTAATTGTAGATGTAGCATCCACTTGGTACTGCAATGGTCAAAGCATAGGTGAACTTTTAGGAGATGCAACTTTCACATGTAAGATCCATTTTAGATTTTTTAAAGCTTGTGGTAAATCTCTTGAAAATCTTGTTTGATCCAAACTTAAACAGGAATGCAACAAATTACAGATATAACCATAAATGCAAATATGCAGCAGAAATAACACTTCATTTCATTAATATCAAATACTGAAATATGCTTACAAACAAAATTGAAATAAGACTAGCTCGGGCGATGGTAGCTTATCTCTGAGAAGAGATGTGGTGGCTACATGCCTCTCAATTGTGTTACAATGAGGCTCAAGGGCCTATTTATTATTAAACAACAAGGGAAAACCCTAAAAAACCAAAACCCTAATCCCAGGAGATGGAACATCAAGAGTTTGTGGGCCTCGTTGGGGTTAGTTGGGCAGTCAACTTCTCGGGGTCGTAACTTGGCCATATTATCTCTGTTTAGTGTGTATGATACCTTGTTGGAAATATCTTTCCGAGTACTATAGGATTTGTGACAAGCCCTTGCCTATGGCTATGGGCCTGCTGTAGACCTTAAAAAAAACGTCATTTAGGGGGTCAAAACTGCTCTAGAAGTTCAAGACCCGAAAAATTGCTAAAAATAGTAAATGCTACAATAAATAAGGAAACAAATGAAACCAGTTGGAGGTCTAGGTGGAATAGGCGAGTGGACACCAATATCCACCTTGATCAGTGCTCCCTCCTTAGGAACCAATGGTCCCCATTGCATGCAGAGCCTCCATGAGGTGAGGAAATTTCTATTGCACTTGGTCCTTGGTGAACCACTTGCCCTGATGAAGGAGTTGGCCTGCTTTGACAACTCGATATAGTTGGATCCTCTATTGGCGAGTGTTCTTGATCTGCGTGTCCATGATCTGATCAGTTGTGGTCTGTTCCATGTAGTCTGGGTTTAACTCTCTTGGTGTGAGTTGTTCTGCAATGTCGGATGTGTCCAACAATGGTGGAAAGTATGGCCGAAGGCGGTCAACATTGAACACTGGGTGTATACCAATGAAGGGTGGAATGTTAAATTTGAAGGCATTGTCCCCTACAACCTTGGTGATGGTGTGTGGCCCATATCGGAGCGGGCGAAGCTTGCGGTGGGGTCTAGTGAGGTGCTCCTTTTGCCAATGTAGCCAAACTTTGTTGCCTACTTGGAACTTGTGCGGCACCCGATGTTGATCATGGCATTGCTTGTACTTAGCATTGGCTCTATCCAATATATCATGGACCTGCTGGCGGATGTGTTGAATGCACTCAATGAAGTTGTTAGCCCTGTTGGCTTCAGACTCGACGTGAGCCAAATTTGCCTGAGTGGCTGCAAATGGTATGGCCACATCAATTGGACATAATGGTTAAAATCCCAACCCTACC
Source organism: Pinus taeda (assembly GCA_000404065.3). NCBI lineage: Eukaryota > Viridiplantae > Streptophyta > Pinopsida > Pinales > Pinaceae > Pinus > Pinus taeda. Next base: position 142,321 of record APFE030773296.1, on the reverse strand, counting down.
TGAAAGAGGTTGTGGCTTGTTGAGCTACGGAGAGCTCTGTTGTAGTTGTGTTGGACATAGGGGAGGCTTTCATCCCATGTGTGTGGATGCTTCGAGTTGTACATACGCAAAATGTGCATGGTCATCTTGTTAACGACTTCTATTTGACCATTAGTTTGGGGGTGGAAAGCCGTGGACTTAGTAAGTTTGGTATCCAACATCGACCAGAGACTTGACCAAAATGCACTTAGGAATTTGCTGTCTCTATCTGAAACAATGGACTGTGGGATCCCAAAGTACACCCACACTCGCACAAAGAAGAGCTTAACAGTGACCTCTACTATGGTGCTCTTCTTGCAGGCCGCCATAATGGCCATTTTAAAGATTCTGTCGGCGACCACGAAAACACAGTCATTGACATGCTTAGTAGAAGGAAGGCTCGACATATAATTCATGGAGATGGATTCCTAAGGTCGACTAGGACTAGGCAGAGGAGTATATAGGCCTTGCTTCTTGATGGTTGTTTTGGCAATGGCGTAGACAGTGCAGGATCAAGTGTACTTCCCAACATCCTTACGAAGGTTCAGACAATAAAAATACTTTTGTAGTACTGCTATTGTTTTCTCTGCTCTGAAATGTCCAATGACTCAATTGTATTGCGCATCCTAAATCATCTTGGCACGCTTGCTTGAAGGAACACATATATGGCCCAGGTGGCATAACTGTGCATCTTGGAGGTGAAAATTTGGAGTTTTCTTACCTTCGAGGAGTGTCTGGTATGTGATGCCGAACTCTGGATCGTCTTGTAAAGATGCGGCCACCCCGAAGTCTCGTGCCCACATGAGTCGAGCACAGTGATCAACGCCATGGCTGGTGGTCAGTTGAGGCAGTTTGCAACATTATTGGTGTTGCCCTTCTTATATTTAATGTTCAAATGGAACTATTGCAGGTATGTGGACCATTTCTGATGGTGATCGTTCTGTAACTTCCCCTATGTCTGTATGAACTGCAGGGGTCGGTGGTCTGTGTGGATGACTGTTTCCTTCCCCATAATGTAATGCTTCCATTGATGGTAGGCTTGCACAATGGAATACATTTCTTTGTCATAGGTGGCATACTTTCAGACTATGTCAGAAAGTGTCTCACTGTGGTTAGCCATTGGATGCCCCTGTTGAGTAAGAACTGCACCAATAGCATGTCAAAGGAATCTGTCTCAATCTAAAATGGTTGATGCAGGTCTGGTAATGTGAGCATTGGTGTAGAGCAGAGGCGATGCTTCAACTCAATAAACGCCTTTTGTTGGGTTTTGTACCAAAATAACTTTGCTTTCGCTCCACCCTTGGTGACTTGACTTAAAGGCCAAGTGATATGAGAGAACCCCAACATGAACCTGTGGTAGAAATTGGCAAGACCCAGAAAGTTGCGGAGCTCTGTTAGAGTGGTTGGGGCTGGCCAATCCCAAATGGTTTTTATTTTGGTTGGGTCCACATGCACACCATGTTCATCAATGATGTACCCTATATATTGAACCCGGGTCATACCAAAAGTGCATTTCTCCAAATTAGCACACAGTTTGTGTTGCTACAGGGTTTGGAGGACTTGTTGAATATGGTGGAGGTGCTCTTCCCAAATCTCGCTGAAGATCAAGATGTCATTTAAAGACACCACCATGAATGCATTAGTGAAAGGTCGCAAGATGTCATCCATCAATCTCATGAAGGTTGCGGGGACATTCGTCAACCCAAAAGGCATGACCAACCATTCAAAAATTCCCTCCTTGGATTTGAAGGCAGTCTTCCACACATCAGAGGGTTTGATAGACACTTGGTGACAACAAAACTTCAAATCAATCTTGTTGAAATATTTGACCCCCTTGAGTTGGTCTAGAAGGTCATCAATCCACATGATTGGGTACCTATTCCGTACAATGATCTTGTTCAACGTCTAATAGTCAATACAAAGTTTCCAGGTCCCATCCTTCTTCTGCACCTGTATAATCTGGCTCCCACAGGGTGATGAACTTGGCCTGATGTGCCCTTTCTACAACACCTCCTGAATCTGCTTCTTGATCTCATCATTCTCTAGAATAGAGTGTCGATAGATCAATCCATTAGGAAGTGGCGTGCCTAGGGTCAGATCGATGTAGTGCTTGACCTGACGATGCAGAGGCACCCCGATATGTGAGGAGAAAATGTCCATGTTCTCCTCCACGGCCTATTCCATCTGTTGTTGCTGTGCAGATGAACCATGTTTGGAAGTCGTGACCACAATCTTCTTCTTTCCTTGAGGGCAGATCATATGGAAAACAAATTTCCTAGTCTATGAAATGATCTTATTACATTGTTTTGCAATGATCAAAGAGATAGTAGTAGGCGAGGCTACCTCTGGCATCCTTTACTACTTATTGCCCAAAGTAATAATCACATAGCGAGGTCTAGACTCATATACAACATGTCGCTTCCACAAGTATGGTTGTCTTAATAATACATCACAAACTTCAAGAGGGGCAACATCATACAATCCCTGATCTATGAGGGGCTTGATGTTGTATGGAAGGCGACACTACTAGCTGACGCAGAGATCTCGTACTTGGTGAAGCCACTTGATGGTGTACGACTGTGGATGTGTTGTAGTCAGTAAGCACAACCGCTTCATGACATCTGCTGAAATGAGGTTCTTTTGACTCCTGATGTCGACAATGAACTGCAACAAAGAACCCTTCACCCACATCTGTGAGTGGAAGAGGTGTTCCCCCTCCTCTGGATCTCCAGGCTCATTCTTCTGGATCTTGGTGGTGGTCACGGTGGCATTGGGCTCTGCATCAATGATCTGCTTCCCTTTGTCATTACCCTTGTCAGGTTCTGACTTAGAGTCGAAACATGCGTTTGATTCGGAAGCCTTCAGCCACCAGTGAAGGCTTGGCCCGACACATAATTCTGTTGTGAGTGGAGATCTTATGAAACTCACGCCATTTTCCCGTGTCCTTCTTTGTCTTTGTGGTCTTGTTCTTTGTTTGCGGCTTCGGTGGGTTGTCCTCAGTCGCCCCGCCTTGGCTTTGTCCTTTGCTCTGCGGTTTGGGGCGCCTTTCCCTTGCTTCGGATTCACAGATCCAAAGTCTCGCTTCTTCTGTTCAAAATTCTGCTCAATCTTGACAACGTATCGGTACGTCATGTCGAGCAAGGAGATGTCCAAGAAATCCATCTCATTTTGGATGTACCTAAGCAGGCAGCTGTGATACTTGAGTACCAAATGTCACTCAGAATCCTTGATACCCAACTTCGTGCGAAGGGTATGGAAAACATTGGTAAACTCTGACACGCCTTGGTCCCTTCCTTGCCGCAGTGTGGTCCACTTTATGTATTTATCCTCATAGCTCCCGACAAGGTAGTACTACTGCTTGATGGCATCCCAAAATGAATTCCAAGTGGGTGCAATTGAAAATAGTGAAGATGTATTTTCGTCCTTCTTCTAACAGTAGGTCTCCCACTAGTCCTTAACATGGGGGGCAGCTTTGAGAAGTGCAAAAGTAATCTTTTCTCGGCTGGAAAAATCATGAATAAAAAAATATCCTTCTAGCAGATTTAACCATTTATCTACAGCGTCCGCATCTATTTGACCTTCAAATATGGGGATGCCAAAGTTAACTTGTACCTTAAAGGGTGTGGCACTTCCAAAGTAGCTACTGGAAGAAGATGTGTTGTCCTTGGGTAGCCACTGAAGGATCTGGGAAAGGTTGTCCATCATTGCGTTCCTTTGTCTCTCAAGGGCTTCTTCGAGCAAGATTTTGAAAGGATCTCCTGCCCCCTCATCTTTCTTCTCTTCCGCCATGGGAGGTCGTCGGTATTTATGAGGCTAGTCTTGCAAATATTCAACTAGTTTGAGCCCTAACTCCTTATATCTCGACCTCGTTGGGGACATGCAAAGAAAAATAGAGAAATAACAGACTGATCTAATACCACTGATCCAAACTTAAATAGGAACACAACAAATTAAAGATATAACCATCAATACAAATATGCAGGAGAAATAACGCTTCATTTCATCAATATCAAATACTAAAATATGCTTACAAACAAAATGGAAATAAGACTAGCTCGGGCGATGGTGGCTTATTTATGAGAAGGGATGTGGTGGCTACATGCCTCTCAACCATGTTACAATGAGGCTTAAGGGTCTATTTATTATTGAACAACAAGGGAAAACCCTAAACAACCAAAACCCTAACCCCAGGAGATGGAACACCATGAGTTTGTGGGCCCCATTGGGGTTCGTTGGGTAGCCAACTTCCCAGGGTCGTGAATTGTTCATATTATCTTTGTGTGGCACATACGATACCTTGTTGGAAATATCTCTTCAAGTACTACAGGATTTGCGGCAGGCCTACGACTACAGGCCTACTGCGGACCTCAAAAAATGCAGTTTAAGGGGTCAAAACTGCGCCGGAAGTTCAAGGCCCAAAAAACTGCTAAAAATAGTAAATTTTGCAATAAACAAGGAAACAAATGAAACCAACTAGAGGTCTTGTTGGAATAGGCAGGTAGCCACCAATATCCACCTAAATCATTGTTAGTAATGAGGGCATAAGATATGAAGAATCAAACCATTCTCCAAAAGTTGTCTAATCCATCAAACTTGGATTTAGAAATTTGGGATTCCCAATTAACCAAATCATGATTTACCCCTAAGATGGGCTCAACAAAGGTATGGTTCTAATTGCCACCGCCAAAGGTACCAAAGTGAATGAAAAGTAATAAAATGATCCATTTTGGATCACTTCCCATTACTAAAATTATTTAGTCTACTTCCATTTTTCTTCACAAAAATAACATGATGGTAAGAATTACAAGATAATCCCTACTGTGTTACTTTGAATTCATGCATTGATTTCACTCTAAGATATGCACGATTCTTCTTTTCTTTTCTTAATGACAATGATGTAGCTAATCTTATTCTTGATATTTCATTGAAGGAAATGCAATGTTCTCAGGGAACTGTATCCATTCACTTTCTGGTGTAAAATGTAACTTCCTTTTTATTAAAACATAAGCAAGAAATAATATTTGTATGACACCAAGTTTTTCATATTTTAATCAAATTTGAGTTATAATCAAACTAATAGAAACAAATTAAATCAATGCTTTAAGTACACAATTTTTTTAGTAGTGATTAAAATCTCACTATTATAATAATTACATACATTTTACAAACTAATATAAATTATGTTTAATTGGTTGAATTGTGAGTATGCTTGTTGTTAGGGATCCGTTTCTTTTATTGCAAAATCTCATTGATAGTCGCAATTCCTTCCCAAGAAATGCTCATTACTAAATTAGATATGCCTAATGCGTATGTATCCTGCAATTTTTTCTTGATACAAATACTTTTGTATAAAAGGTTATTATCGTGCATTGTTTGAGAGTAGTAGTTCACAACAACATATATGCTCCAATACAACATGATCCTTATGCCAACGAGGATAACCATAAGGGAATGATACTTTATACTAGTGTAATGGTTTATTGGTTAAAAAATGAATATGCATGTCGCCCCACCTTCTCTATTCTAAAAAAATTCTCTAGCATATGTTCCTAAAAAACCATTATAAGTCTCATAAAAAACACATGTTCATCTTTATCAAAAGTTTTAACTATATGTGTGTGTGTGTGTGTTTCTTTAACCTTTCGGCTACATGGTTTTTTGTCACACTCATTGTAGTGTTCTTGGTAATAACAATGTACGTTCAACACCTTATGTACTTATGCTTCTCTATCATTACAAGAGTCTTTCTTGCCAACAATGACATGAATTTCTTAATGTCAGCATGTGTCTCTTAAGTTTTGCATGCCTATAACCTCACTTATGTCTTCCTCAAGTTTTATATTCTCCTAACGTTTGTAAATAATCCCCATTACCTCAAAACCCAATGCAATCCTCGTCCATTTAGAAAATTTGTTTGGAAAACATTCAATGTAGATTTGAGGAACTAACTCTTACCCCCTTGGAAAAGTGATCTTCATGTGCTAGATCAAATTGTTCCAAATACATGGCATGCATTTCGTAATACCTTCCCTAAAATGGTTGAAGGGATAATTGTTCTTTCGAACCAGGAGCATGACAAAAAATAATTAATCTCACAAATAGATAAACATTAATTCGAGAGTTTTTTGTTGCAACGAAATTAAGATTCAAACTTTCTCTTTAGTGATGTATGATGGAAACTCTTTCTACCAAACAGGGTTCTCTCATGTCTCTTTGCCTCAATTTTTCCATCACCTTAGTCATCTCCATTTCATATGTGTCCAAGTATTCCTCAAGACAAATGATCAACTTTTCACTAGTAGAGGTCCACTTGTTGCTGCTAAACATTTTTTATATAATTTTTTCAGCTTGGCCTTTTTTATATAGTCTTTTTCTACATACAAATGCACAAGCTACACATTTAGAGTTAAGTTCCAAGCATGTAAATTACTTCAACTTTATAGGAGAAAGGTAATTCTTACTATGTTGTGTTGTATTATTTCAAATGCTCAAGAGGTTTCTCATCTCATGATAATATAACCTAAATTGTTTCATCCCTTGCAATAGATCTTTAACAAAATCATTAGTGGAGTTTTGTGCACTTGAATTCGATAGACATTTGGAGCCATTAACAACATTGATGTAGGAGTAGATTTAATAAACGTCATTGATGAGTTTAGTCATGATTATGTAGTTGATTCAAATAATCTTTCCATTCTAACTTAGCTTATTCTGGTATAGACTGTGAGTCGAATTAGATTAGTCTTCCATTACCTTTGGCCCAGTGTACCTACATGGTTTTTCTTGTAATATATTGAGTTGTCTATTTTTCTATTACGAGAATTTCACACCTTGAATTTCTTTGAAGCTTATGCCTGCATCATCTCTAAGTTGAATTGTTATACGAGGTATAGAACTACAATTTCTTCATCTTACACTAATGCATGTTGTTCACAAAAAATGGAAGAAGCTCGAAACAAGCCACCAAATAGAAAAAAATCATACTTGATGAACTATTAACTTACCAATCAAGTACATGTTTGGGTCCAAGACCATTTTAGATGATTGGAATTAGTAAATTGTTAAGGATGCATTAAAAAACGATGACATATTGTTTGGGACTATGGATCATTGCTTGATATGGAATTTAACTAGGAGTATTAATGGAAGAAGGAAGGAATAATAGAGGTTTAAGGTATTCATGTTACCTATTGTTCAAAAGTAGCTAGCACTATGTTGATGGATTTGAAAATACTCTATTAACTTAAACCTATCCTTGAGATTATGAAAAAATCCTACAACTATTCTTCCATAGATTATTAATATTATTAGTAATGTTGAAATAATTGGGGATGAATTTTTATCAAAACATCACTTATTAGTTGGTTGGGAGACTCCATATTACTTCACAAAAACTTCATATCAGTGTAATCTTGTTATCCACTTGAACCTTTGAATAAGTAAATATAAAGAAATAAATTTATTGTCAATTTTAAATTTAACATATACATATATAATATCAACTAAAATGATTTTATTATAAATTATTCAAAATTTAATTGATTTTTTTTAATTAAGTAATTTTTTATTATTTTAATATAACATTAAAAAGACAATAATTTTTCGTTATATTAAATAATGACTCTAAATCCCAAAAAAACCATTCTTGTAAAATTTCAAAAAACTATTTTATTCATTAAATTATAATACAAAATCAGAAAAATTATATTAAATCTTTCTATATAGTAAACATACATTAAATATATTTAACTATAACAATTTTAATAGTGTAAACAAAATTTACTTCTCATTGACACCATTCACTTTTCCTCTTCAACATATTCAAATTAAACCTATAAACCCTCACACCACTTTTCCTCTTAAACATATTCAAATTAAACCTATAAACCCTCACAACTTGTTACTCATAGAAACTGTTCTATATCTCCAATTTCTTTAGGAAAAATCTCAAGGACATGATATTTTTTTCACTCATTACTAAACAAATATAAATTAATGATGAGAATTTCTAGATTCAAAGAGTGCACATGAAATCCAAAAATTCCCATCATCACATACATACTATAATATATTCCAATTAAATTTATAAACCCTCACAAGTCATAAAAACTTTTCTATATCTCTAATTTCACAAGGCAAAATCCCAATGACATGATCTTTTTTCTTTATCACTCATTATCAAATATATTCAAATTAAACCTATAAACCCTCACAACTTGTTTGTCATGAAAACTTTTCTATATCTCCAATTTCACTGGGCAAAATCTCAATGACATGATCGTTTTTCTTTTTCACTTGTTAATCATAAAAACTTTTCTCCTTTTCTATATCTCCAATTTCACAAGTCAAAATCTCAATAACATGATTTTTTCTTCTTCACTCATTACCAAAGATATTCAAATTCAACCTATAAAACCTTGTAACTTATTAGTCATAAATTTTTTTCTACATCTCCAATTTCAAAGGGCAATCCCTTATTTTTTCACTCATTACCAAAATTTCATGATAGAAATCTCATCTATCCACTTAATCATCATTGGAAATTCATAATAATTCCCATCTACCACGTCCCTATCACACCTCATCATCACCAAAAATTCACATTATATTCCATATATCCACCTCATCACGTGGATTTTAATAGTTCAACGACCAACCAGCATGTCATTAAAGTTCAAAAATTGGCTTTTCATTTCTTCTCATCAGACCATGTCATTCCATGGAATCTTCAGTTTACTTTAGAGTCTAGTTTCAACTACCATGTTAATGTTTAGCAAGTATTATTATTACATAGGATTGTCCACATAAGAATGTAAGAGTAATTAGTAATAGATTAGTAATTTAAGGTAAATAATTTATAAAATATTTATATGTAATTGTATTTTTATTGAGTTTGGAGTTTGTTTTAAAATTGTTTTTGTTTGGTTAAGAGTTTATACAGGTTAATTGTTTAAGATCCAAAAATATTTAGCAGAAATGAAACTCTGTTTTTTAGGGATCATTCACTGGTTATTCCAGGTCACGTGATTTTCTTTGAATAAAGATAACGAGTCAACTTGCATGGTTTTCCTTGAATAAAAATTAAGAGCCCACTTGTATTGAAAATAACAGCAAATTGCTGATTTTACAATTAAACTATGATAAATTTTCCCACCTATAAAATTATATAATTATACCTTTGAGCATGCCCTATTTCATTTAAAATAATAAGTCACATCACTTGGCGGCCCAAACCACCCTCTGCCCGCCCATGAGACAAACAATAAAACCGCAGGGCGAGCGCACAGTCGAAAATAAATCAAGAAACCCTGATGCTTCCCTGCCCACAGCCTCGACTTCATACTCTTCGTTTCTTCTTATTTATTCATCATTTTGCCTTCTCCCACTGCACTGTCTATTACAGATAAACATAGAAACAATTATTATTGTGAGAGGTGACTTTAATGGCGGCTGTAGCGCTCTTGGTATCCCATTTGCTTAGGAGGGCAAAATCTGATGAAGAATGTGCAGACCCTACTCTTGTTGCTAACATTTCAACTCACGAAGGCCTTTCGGTGGTCCCGGCTTCGAGTCCTGTAACGTTGTCGAGTACTTTGAACAGGAACGAGACAGGGCAAAAGGAAGAGGTGGAGTTCAGGGCGGATACATCTCAGGTATTGCTATTTAGGGTTTCACTTCCTGTCTGTTTCCTGTAGTTTGCTAACCCCGTGCTGTTGGCGCGTCTGAGCATCTTATCGCTCAACCAGAGGTTTCTGAAAGGAGCGCCTATTAATGGTGGCTGACATGTATGTATTCCATGACTTGTCTCCTTTTGCTTACACGGAGCAGGGGACTTGCCCCTGATAACTGCGGCTTTTCTTCTTATCTCTCCATTTGAAAGATAAGCAGGGGCACCTCCCATGGTGTTACCTAGTTTTTTGTATTTGCCTCTTTTACAGTACCAGATCTGTAGCCTTTAGTTGCCAGATAACCAGTTTGGGGTTTATGATTTTGTATTACTACATCTGTAGGTTTTAGTTGTTCTATATTTGTCAAGATTTGGCCAGAATCTCTGCAATTACAGTCTTTCCAATTATATAAAAACCTTTATTGCTTAACTGTGGTTTTACAGTCTTTCCAATTATTTAAAAAACTTCATTGTTTAGGTGTTGTTTTACAGTCTTTCCAATTATATAGAAAACTTCATTGTTTAAGTCTGATTTTGAGACTGGAATAGGAGTTTCACCATTTGCCTATTTTTACAATGTACTTTGAAATGAAATTCAATTGCAAAATATGTGTATTGAGAATTAATTTTCTCTAAATTATAACTGTGGAATTAATTTTCTCTAAATTATAACGGTGTAAAAATTAATATATTTGTATTTTTGCACATGGAAGAAAGCAAATCTATTATAATGTTAATTTGAAATTTAGTTTTTTAAAGTAAGTTTTGGTTTCAATTTTATTTTTTTCAAAGTTTTTGTTAAAAAATTAATATAAATGATTGAGCTGAGAGGCTCACTCTAGAGTCCAATATGATGTATACAGATGTATGTATTTTATCAAAGTTGAAATTTTGCTTATTTATATTCAAAAAATAAAATAAAATTATACAAAACATTTAAATGATATTGACTCAAAAAATAATGTCTATTCATAAAAAAAATTGTAGGTGAAGAAATTGGATCCCTCTCTGCTCATGTAAAATTGGATCCCTTTCCTTCATGTCAAATCCTTATTTAAGATGGATCTATGTCTGTATTATTGAGCTTAGAGGCTCATTCTACTACAACCTAAGACGATGGTGATGTGTAAGTCTGTTCAACATTTGTGAACTAAAAATAAACTACTCTCTAAATAGAGAAATAGAAAAATAATGTTGGCTATAATAAAAAAACAAAAACTAATATGCTATATTATGTTTAGTTAGTTGTCCATATGACATAATACAATTTCATGTAAAGAAATTATAAGTAAAAAAAATGTGTGTAAAATGTTTAAACTTTATTTCAAAAATATTTCAACCTAAGTTTCTTTCAACTAATTTGAAGATCTGCGTTAACTAATTTATGTCTGTCGATATCAGTTTATTTACCCATTATACTTTGCATTATAAAAGAACTTTGCCCTTGAAGAAATCTGATTCCTCTCTGCTTATGCTTATATTATGTTAGATCTGGAATTAGATGGATCTAAACTGATATATAAATAAAACAATATAAATGATTTTTTGAATTTGATTATTATAAATTTATTTTTTTCATTATTAACTAATTATGGTCCATATAAAAACAATTATAGTTTTTTCTCTCTCACATATATATTGGATTTTATTTTTTTTTCTCTCGCATATATATTGGATTTTATTATCCCTAATTTATTTTAATGTTGGTTAATTATAACTGATATGTTTAATTCTTTATCAAAATAAAACAAACTTTTCACGAGAAAAGTACTAATTTCAATATAAATAAAAAAAAATAATGGCTATTCCAATTTTTTATATATATATACACTTTAGTATGAGTTCCATCTCTAATTGGTAAGAAACACGATGGGTTAATAATACACATATGGCTATAAATATTTTACTAGTATGGGATATTGTATTTTCTACAAAATATTAATTATTTAAATATTTTAAATTAATAACTATGCCTTTCAATTAATTTAATTAATGTTATTGTTATTATTTGTGTGAAATTGGAATTATGTAAATTTATGTGTGAATTATTATTATAATGCCTTATCCAATTTAATTATTTTACATTATCTTATTAGCTTACTTGCGTGATTGATTTTTGTGCTTAATTAGAATAAGTATTATTAATATACACCCAAATACACTGGTATTCTAAAGCTTAAAGTGGTGGTTGATTAAATAAATAATTAAATTTGATTAATGATTAATCACAGCTTAAAGTGGTGGTTGATTAAATAAACAATTAAATTTGATTAATGATTAATCACAATTAGTGATTAATTAATTTTAAAACATGATTTATAATTAATGATTATATTTTAAACATGATTTATTTAATTAGTAAATTAATAACATTCTTCAAGCTTGACTAACATTTCAAGAATAATTTTATTTATTAAATGGCGATTTTTTAAAAATAATATTATTTTATTGAATATTAATATTTTATTTAAATTAATAAGGGGGTGGTTGGAGAAAGGGGTAGGTGGAGTGATTAAGGAGGGGGTGCTCTAGGTGGTCAATTGCATTTACGTGAGGCATTCATGAGAGGTGATTGGGATGATGAGGAAGGAAGACTTAAAACAAGGAAGGGGGAATGGAATAGCAGTTGATCTTTGTTTTCCTTGGGCTTCTTTGGTATGGGATTATTTTGGAGGGGGGTGTAGAGAAGGAGAGCGGAGTGAACTGAGAGGAAGGTGGGAGAACTTAGATTTGCATTTATTGGAGAGTATTGGACCTACTCACACACTATTGGGCATAGAGGGTTAGGGAACTTGTGGAGGTTTCTTGCGCTAGGAAGTCATCTCTAGTTGGTTGGGTGGAAAATTCATTCAAGAAACCCTAGTAGAAGCACCCCAACTAAGCCACCATATCAGGGATTCTTTTGTTTATTAGTTTATTTATGTAAATTGTCATAATTAAATTCTTCACATGTTTAATATGTTGGAGATCAAATTTTATTTATATGCTAGTGTTATATTATAGACATGGAATTTTCATTGTTGTGAAATTATTGTGAAATTTATTGAATTAATGTAGTAGTAGTTAGAGGACTTTAGATTAGGTCCTCAAACATGATATCATAACTTTGATTCGAAATAGAAAGCCTAAAACCCACTAGAACAACCATTACCCTTGAAAAAACATTAAAAAAGACCATAAATTAATCAACTTCTGGAAATATAAAAATATATATAAATATAAATATATATATATATATATATATATATATATATATATTAACAAACTTAAATCATATATTTTATATTAAATAATATATAATATATATATATATATATATATATTATATATTATATATAACACAACTTAAATCATATATTTTATATTTAACAAACAAGCAATTTGCCATAATGTCCCAATCAACAAATAAGAAAACACTTACCCAAGACAACTCATGATATAAGAAAACATTTCTTAGATTTAAAACAAGACAACTCTCATTTTATATTCAAATAAAGAGAACGACCCTGCCTTACATTTACATTAAGAACGCTAACATTAGAAACTAAATCAATTGCCGTGTGAAATAAATTGGTGTGAAATATAAGAAAATTTCTTAAGAAGCTTTAACCTCAGCAGATTTGATGGATTTATATAGAGAAAATATTTACGATAAAATAAATAAATATTTAAAAATTAAATTAAAAAATAAGATAGTGAATTAGAAAGTGGGGTGAAAGTATGGAGATGGTTTACATTTTTGGACGAAATGTGGCAATGAAATTTCAATTTTTTTTTCTTTTATTGAATTGAAGCTCTTAAAATTCATATAAGCATTGTGAATTTTGATTCGGAATAAAAAGACAAATTTTGGAGAATTGTGTTGTTGTTTTAATGATATTTTTTTCAAAAATATTAGTGTGGTATGATATTTCAATTTTACATTAAATGAAATGCTTGTCTTTGTAGATTTTCATATATCTTAAGAGGTATGTGTGTGTTCACATAGCATAACTTAGTCTAAAATGTGTAATTTAAAAAAAAATTATATATGAACAAAAAATTTATATAGTCTATAGTGAGGGAGCTAAGTTTTTCATATTAAAAAATAATTTTTTTATGCAAAATTATATTTTTTTATTATTTTTCGAAGTTGGCTAAGTAATATTTCAATCTCATTTTGTAGACACATACCTTCACTTAAGGGCTTTTCAACAACTTAATAAATTGAAAAATTAAAAGTACCAATTTGGAGAAGACTTGTAAATGAAAATAGTGGTATTTTTTGATTTTTTTTTAGTTGTGTATATTTTATGATATTGATTTTTTATTCAACCTCTTTAAAAGTGCTCAAAAAAATTTCAAACATTATGTAAAAAAAAATAGATAAAAAATATCATACGAATCCCAAAATGTCAAACTCATATGCCATTGGATAGAGGGTTCCTTTGTGAATCCAACATGATCTACCTTTAAAGACAAATTTTTCTTGGAGTCTGCTAGGGTAGAAAACAATGTAAAAATATGTAGAAGAGGAGCTAAAACTCTGTTTTTAGGCCTTCAACGACTTGATTGATTGATTGCTTAAAATGCTCGATCGAGTGTTTGAAATTCAAATTTCAAATAACTCGATGTGAGGTTTAAGAAACCCTAGATAGTGGTTAAATAAAGGTTCGATCTAGCTATCATAGTTATTTAAAAAAAAGAATCTCTCAATACTTATCTATAAGTTAATTGTAAAATGTATTGATTCTACATTTTTT
>APFE030773296.1:29492-127376 GCA_000404065.3 Pinus taeda | reverse complement strand
AAATTAAATTAAATTTTATAATATTGTTAATTTAAAATTAATGTCATGCACATATTTAAATCTAGATTACTCAAATTCAAATTAGTCAAGTAATGTTTTAAAATTTATGATTTCCTTATGTTTTTATTATTTTAAAAATATACACTGTGAGCTTAAGTCAGGAGTAAATATTTCTATATATACTTCGCACTTGTGTAGACTAAGGACATAATTGAGTGCAATCACATTTTACAGGTTGAGAGAGATTTATAACAACAGATACCATTGCATCCATTACAACTATACTAATTATAACTTACAACTATTACAACTACATTAATTATTACTGCACTCATTTCTTTTGTTGAACATGTTTGACATTCATGATAGTCCCTAAGAAAATTCTATCCAAGGGTAATAACTTTCAACTACAAACATCAATTAAAGACTCACATTCCCGATTTCCCTGAAATTGCCATTTAGGACCTCAAAACGACTCCAAAAGTTTAAGACCTAAAAACTGCCAAAAATAGAAAACTACCAAAATAGGAAACTATGCTAAAAAATAGGAAACTGATAAGAAACTATGTTGTGAGCTGGGTGGAATAGGTGGGTGGCCACCAATATCCACTTGGATAAGAGCTCTTCCCCTTTAGGAAGCAATGGTCTCCGTTGTGTTGAGTGCCACTATGAGATGGGAAAATTTCTATTGAACTTGGTCCTTGATGAGGCACTTGCGTTGGTGCAAGAGTTGGCCTTTTTTGACAACCCGATACAGTTTGATCCTCTATTGACGAGTGTTCTTAATCTATGTGTCCATGATCTGATTAGTTGTGGTTTGTTCAATGCAATCTGTGTTGATTTTCGTTGGTGTTAGTTGCTTGAGAATGTCTGATGTGTCCAACAAAGGTGGAAAGTATGGTTGAAAGCGGTCCACATTGAATACTGGGTGTGGGCCAAGGAATGGAGGGATACTTAGCTCATAAGTGTTATCGTCTGCAACCTTGGTGATGGTGTATGGTCTTTATCAGAGTGCTTTAATCTTCTAATGGGCTCCTGCAAAGCGTTCTTTCTGCAAATGCAACCATACCTTGTCGCCCACTTGAAACTTATGTGGCACCCGATGTTGATCATGATGAACCTAATGGTGGATGTGCTAAATTCGTTCAATAAACTTGGTGGCTTTGCCGGCTTTGGATTGAGCATGTGTAGATTTTTCTTGTGTAGTTGCAAGGGGCAGTGCAACATCAGGGGACACAATGATTGAAATCCTGGGCCCAACTGAAAGGGGTTGTGGCTAGTTGAGATATGAAGAGTTCAATTCTAGTTGTGTTAGAATTAGGGGAGACTCTCATCCCATGTTCATAGGTGCTTTGAGTTGTACATGCATAAAACATGCATGATCATCCTATTGACAACCTCTGTCTTGACATTAGTTTTGGGGTGGAATGCAGTAACTTGATGAACTTGGTGTTCAATAATGATTAGAGGCTCGATCAGAATGTGTCGAGGAATTGTTGACGACACTGTATTCTGCCAACAATGTAAGGGGACTTCCCTGATCAGAAGTCCCAATTAGACCTCACACCATTTGGTGTAGGAGTCCCATTCAATGATACAACCCATCCATCGCTGGAATGGTAAGAAATGCCTTGGTTACAATTAGACATAAGAGAACACAATGCCTTTTTGGGTCAACAATAATGTGAGCTTTATGAGACTCCCAATGTAAGGTGTATGAGGGAGACTTACATGGTTGGAGAGAGAAACAAGCCCCTAGTTAGAAAAGTAATAGTACTATCATAAAGGGGCGACCCATGGATAAAGAGAAAGACTTGTCGAGTACCGTTAAATTAATCCACATAGTAAGCAACAATCATTAAAACATAACAACATTCATTCAATAATAGCCAAAACTAAGCAACAAAAGAGTTCATTAGCTTAGTATGTGGATTACGAAACATATACCATACACATAACCGAAATATTCCAACTACATCTATGATACATGTATGAAAGAATGTTGACTCATTGAGCTTCTATTTATAAGTGGAAGATACCAATTACACTATTACATGAGTGAATCATTGTATCCAGTAGTGGAAGACGAAGACGCAACTTTCTTCTCCAAAGAATAATCTCTCCTATGTAGTACAAGAGAACCCAAGGCTATGCCTCCAAAAGCCCATAAAAAACCTTTTATTTGAGTTATGAGGAGCTATTTATAACAAACAAAATGAATTTTGAGCTTCCTCATGACTCTTGAGTTCCTATGACTATTCATATTCTAATCAGAGTCATTAATTCCAATGTGTGTCTTTTCATATTCCACATGTGTCCCTTGGAGTTCATTACATACCAGCCTAGATCCATCTTAACTTTGGATCTATCAAGCGCCGAGAGGGATCAAATCTCTTGAAGTGTAAACCTCTTTTTTGAGTACAAAACTCTAGGAAAGGTTTGCACCTTGAGAGATTTGATCCCTCTCAGAGTTTGATAGATCTAGAGTTAAGATGGATCTAGGTTGGTTTCAGTGGTGTGTAGCCAAAGAAAATCTAATGAACATATGATTAATTTTATCAATAATATGTAAATTCATCTAATATTAATATAATCATTTTAAATATACTAAATATGTCTCAGATTAATCTGGTCATTTTAATTTTAAATTTCCTTAGTTACCTCAGTTTGTTGAGATGATAAATATTGTTAATAACTTTAATGATGAAAAAAGATGAAATAAAATTTTTGAATGTAAAGTGACAATGTAATATTGTTGAATGATAGAAAATGTGAATAATAAGAATATAGTCAATTATAAACAGTCTTTATTGTGATTAATATCGAACTATTTTCTTCTACTATTCTTATTGTCACCCTTGTTACTTTTGTTATCTTTTCATATCGCTTATATGAAAAGGACAGGTTAAATCATAAACAACTTAAGTCTTTAGCTCAAGCTATTGTAGTGGACTATATACCTTATCTCTCTTTCTCTCCAATATTAATAGGTTGAATTACTATAACACAAAAATCAATGTACATTGTCAATAATTTTTTGTGCTTACACTGAAATCAATGCAAAATGTTAATTCAATCACTTTAAAATTAATGTACCATCATACATCCAATTACATCAAATCAGAAATCAACATCTACACTGAAATCAATGCATCTAATGCAAGCAATCAAATAAGATTAGAAAACAACATTTACGCTCAAATCAATGCATCTAGTGCAACTAAGCAAATATGATTATAAACCAACATCTACATTGAAATCAATGCATATAGTGCAAGCAATTAAATAGGATTAGAAATCACTGTCTACACTGAAATCAATGTATCTAGTACAAACAATCAAATAGGATTAGAAATCACCATCTACACTGAAATCAATGCATTTAGGGAAAGCAATCAAATATGATTAGAAATCGTCTACATTTAAATCAATGCATCGAGTGGAAGTAATAAAATATTATTAGAAATCAACATCTACATTGAAATAAATGCATAGACTAGTGAAAGATATCAAATAGGATTAGAAGTCACCATCTACATTGAAATCAATGTTGCATTTAGTGCAAGCAATTAAATAGGATTAGAAATCATTTACATTGAAATTAATGCATCTAGTGCAATCAATCAAATATCATTAGAAATCAACATATACACTAAAATCAATGCATCTAATGAAAGCAAACAAATAGGATTAGAAATCACCATCTACACTGAAATCAATGCATTTAGTGCAAGAAATATTCTTCCCTCTCTGCCCCCTTCATATATACCTATATCTCCCTCCATCTCTCCTTCTTTGTCTCTCTATCTCAACCCCCCAAACGCACACGCTCTCTCACTCCATATATATCATTCTCTCTATCCATTCCTCCCTCTCTCCATCACTCTCTTCTTCTCTCTCTTAACTTTCCATCTATATTATTATCTCCCTTTTTCTCTCTATATCACCACCAAAACATACACTCTCTTTCTCCAATATATCTATCTATCCCTCCCTCCTCCTCTCTCTCTCTCCCCTGCTTCTATCTCTCTTCCCTCCTGTTTCCCTCTATCCCCCTCTCTCTATCTTCCTTATCACTCTCTTTCTCTCTTCCCTCCAACTCCATCTCTCTCTTTCTCTCCATCTCTCTCCTATTATCTCCATCTCTCCCCCTTTGTCTCTTTATCTCACCCCCAAACATACACACTCTATCTCCATCTCTCCCTTGTCACTCCCTCTCTCTCTTCAATTCTCACTTTCTATCTCTATGTATTTCTTCTTCCCTCCCTCTCTCCTCCTCTCTCCTTCACTCTCTTCTCGTCTCTCTCAAGTCCGCTCTCTCATACTTCCTCTCTCTCCCTTTCTATCCTACCTCCCCCTCTCTTCCCCCGTCTCTCTCTCTCTCTCTATCCTTGCCCTCCAATCCTCTATCTCCCCCCACCACTCTCATATTCTCTCTTAAGTCCTGTCTCTCGTTCTTTCTCTCTCTCCCTTTCTCTCCTACCTATCTCTCTCTTCCCCCACCTCTCTCTCTCTCTCTAACTATGTTACTATATCCCTCCCCCTCTCCTTCTCCCCCCTTCTCTCTATCTCTCCTTCTTTGTCTCTTTATCTCACTCCTAAACATACACTCTCTTTGTCCATCTCTCCCTTGTCACTCCCTCTCTCTCTCCACTTCTCCCCCTCTATGTCTTTCTTCTTCCCTCCCTCTCTCCCCTTCCAACTCCATCTCTTTATCCCTCCCTCTCTCCTCCTCTCTTGCAACTCCTCTCTCTCATCCTTCCTCTCCTACCTTCCTCTCTCTTCCCCCATCTCTCTCTCTCTCTCTTCCCTCCAATCCTCTCACTATCTCACTCCCTCTCTCCTTCTCTCTCCCCCCCCTACATCTTTGTGTATCCCTTTCCTTCTCTTCCCCTTCTCTACCTCTCTCACTCATCTCCCCTTTTCTCTCTCTTCATTCCTCCTCTCACCTCTTATTCAGTTTATCTCCATATCTCCCTTCTCACTCCCCCTATGTCTCCACCTCTATCACTCTATGCATTTGTTCTTCCCTCCCATATATTTCTAGAGTTAATATATATCATGATATATTAATATATATTATAATATCACAAATTTAATATTGTATTAATCCAAAGTTATTAAATTTAGTAAATATTAATATTATAATATATTAATATGAATATTAGATTTATAATTAATAATTTTTTAATATTATATTAGGGTTAATAATGTTTTTTTGCAAGGGTATTAATAATAATTTACCCATGGTATTTGGCCTATAGGTTTCACATAAATAAAACTTCTTTTTTGAGTGTTAGTTAACTATAAAGAGGTTTATGGAGTAAAATATAAAAAGAATTTTATTTATTTACCATACATGTGGTTTATTTTTAATTTATTTATTTATTATATCTCTTTTAATTACCATGGTATTTGGCCCATAGGATTGGTATATACTTATATGTTAATTTCTAATCCTATTTGACATATTTTTATTTATTTACCATACCTCTTTAACCTTCTTTTATATTTATTTATTTACCATACCTATTTTATAAGTATGGTATTTGGCCCATGGTATTAATAATTATTTGTCCCATGGTATTTGAATCATAGCCTTCACTTAATAGAACCCGTTTTTTGAGTTTTCATAAATATAAATATGTTTATGGAGTAAATATAAAAAGAGGTTTTATTTATTTACCAGTAAATATAAAAAAATGTTTATTTATTGACCATACCTCTGGTTTATTTATATTTATATTTATTTATCATACCTCATTTTTGGGTCTTTATATTTTAAATTTATATTGTGTTTATACATAGTAATAATTAGATTGATTTTTAAATAGGGCCGACATTAGATTAAAAATGTTAAATTTTAAATGTTAAACATTAT
Organism: Pinus taeda; assembly: GCA_000404065.3. Classification (NCBI taxonomy): domain Eukaryota; kingdom Viridiplantae; phylum Streptophyta; class Pinopsida; order Pinales; family Pinaceae; genus Pinus; species Pinus taeda. The sequence goes on along the minus strand of APFE030773296.1, from coordinate 121,495 downwards.
GTTTACATTTACATGTTTACGTGTTTATGTTTATGTTTTTACATGAGATCTAACACATATTGGGCTGTAGAGTGCTTGCAGAGTGCCTCTTAGCACAAACATTTATTACATAAGGCATTTACAAATGAGACGATGGCCTAATAAGACAAAACTGCTAAAGAACAAAACTCATCAAATGGATTATGTTTTTACATGAGATCTAACACATATTGGGCTGTAGAGTGCTTGCAGAGTGCCTCTTAGCACAAACATTTATTACGTAAGGCATTTACAAATGAGACGATGGCCTAATAAGACAAAACTGCTAAAGAACAAAACTCATCAAATGGATAGATCATTTGCTTCTTCACAGAGTTCACTTGTGATGTAAGTGCGCCATACTCTGAACTCTGTTGTAATGGCTTCGACCTGGATTAGAAAGTCCCTTTTGTAGTACACCTTCACCTGTAATGCCTCTATCAATATGTTCTTGGATTTTGACTACACATTATTCCACAACCATGAAAGCTTCATGTGCACTTTCACTGGTGCAAAGGCATACTGCTAAATAATTTCCTTGGTTACCTCCAAGACTTCCTATTCTGTTACTTGCTTGATTTGTTCAATGTACTCCTTGATATCTTGAAAGATGACTTCCCTGCATCTGATTGCTTCAAGAGATGTGATGGTGGACACCCCTTGTTTTTGTGTAAGAGACTCAAACCCATTATGTAGTCATTTGTAAGTAGCCATGCTTTTAACCTATTTTGCTCCAAGATATGAGTAATTTTGTAGGTGAAGTCTCTGTCAATCTCTGTGGTAATTTTATCCTTATTTTCCAAGTGTTGCAGAGCATCTTGACACATTAGGAGAATATTGAGGTTTAAAATGGGTCTCCTAAGGAAATTATAAAATAATAGTGGAAATAATAAAACAAGATTAGATTACTCATCAAATTTTAGAGGGAAAAAAGAAAAAGCTAATTTTTTTAACTCATATTTTCAAGTTATCTCCCTATGGGTTTACTCAAATTTTGAGCAACAACACTCGTTGGATGAATTTGATTCTTCATAGAAGTAGTACCCATGTTCCATACTTTCGATCGACCCTGCTACATGAAAAATAAAAAATACATGAAAACGGAGGTTACAATCACATTTTCCATGTCATTTCTCATTTTTCATATAGAAGGGTCCATTGAAAGTATTCAAGATGGGTACTCCTTGGATGAAGAATTAAATTTTTCATCCAACGCATACTCCCACTCGAAATTTGAATAGAACCATAGGGAGATAATTTGAAAATACGAGTTGGAAAAGTAGTTTTATTATTTTATTATTTTTAATCTTTTTACTTTTTTAATAATCCAAAAATGGTGAATCATCCCCCATGGTTGACATCATCATCTTGAATCCTATTGGTTCTTATAAAGTTTATTTTGATTGTACATTTTTCTTAGGAGGCCCATTTTAGACCTCAAAATTCCCCTAATGTTTGGCAGTCCACTCGTGCATCTAGTCAATTGCTTTGTTGCTATTCTTAGGAGTTTCGCCACTTTCCATGTATTATTGATCCAAAATGGATCTAGTAATAGACTTCTAAGTCTAAAAATATTCCCCAAAAAGGAAAATGAAAGTCAAATGATGCTCTTGGAAATAGTTTCATTGCATAGATCTCTTGATTCTGAATCTAACACAATTTGAATGGGCTAAAATGGACTTCGGATGAAGAAGTTATTGTAAAAAGAAATTTGCCCATTATCCTTAGAAAATGAGGTAAATTCTTATAAAAGTGGACTTGAGGGCTCCTTAAAGAAAATCACATCGGAAATGTTCAAAGGGAGGACTTAACCAAAGGCATTAGGACTCCTCGATAGTGATCTGCGATGTATCACATCGGAGGAAGGCCTTCATGTGATATCGAAACCCTGGGCAAGTGATTTGCGATTGTGATCGGCGGATCGGTGATCGACACAGTCAAAGGGAAGTTGTATAGACCCCAGTCCATTGTGACTTGCGATATGTAATGCGCCGATAGCATGATTGGCGATTGACAATCAGCTATTGGGACCGCAACAATACAAAGGGACTATGCCATTGCGACTTGCAATGAGCGATGCTGTGATCGCATCCGGACCGTTGGATCGCGAGCTTGATCAGATGGTGGAGGATCAACGGCGGGATATTGCATCGCTATTATGTTAAGTCCATGAACCAGAGCTCTTGCTTGTTTCGATTACGATATGCTATCAGATCTCGGACCCGATAGGATTATAAACACGATTGCATATTATTTGAAGTCTGGATTTTTGGATTTTCAGTGTATTGCTATGTATTTGGTGTTTGGCCATAGGTAATGTGATTTGCGATGAGCGATGAGGAACACGGACCCGATAGGTTTATAGGGGTGATTCTATATTATTTGAGTTCCCGCAAAATGCCCCATGATGAGTTTTTATCAGTATTCCTGTGTATTGCGTTACGTGTTCGAATGCGGGATTTATGCAAGAGGAAGGCCGAACGGTTGGATTTCTTGTGCCCGCCGGTTCATTTTTATGGGACACTGATTCTTTTGTGAAAACACGTGGTTTTCCCTAATGGAGGATTGTAACCAAATGGTTACAAATACAAAGAGAATAAAATTGACAGGGATTCGCACAGAGGCTCGGCAAAACACAAAAAGCACAGAGAAAGAGGATTCTCGAAGGCTCAGGGAGAGTAATGCTTAGAGGAAGCTCATAGAAACTTGACATAGCCACCAGAGGTTGGAAGACAGAGCTAGAGAACAACAAAGAGATCAAATGATCAAGATATTGCTATTGTCTGATGTGTGTTGAAGACAAAAGAAGGAGTTCCAAAGACAGTTAACAAAATTCTGAGGGATTTGGTGCAAGCTAGAGCTCAAGATAGTTCAGAGCACTAATTGAAGGAGTCTAGTCCAGAGAAGCCTAGATTTGTCTGCAAAGTAAGGATAGCCTGGGGTAAGGTGGTATTCTAAGCCCATTGGTTTAGTTTTAAACCTACGAATTTGAGTGTGGAACTTGTAAACGAATTTAAGCCATAATCCCAGAGAGCCTAGTCGAGATGACTAGAGCTCACGGAGACGTAGCCCAAGAGGTTTGGGTGAACTCCTAATTATATTGCTATTATGTGTGTTGGTTATTAATTGCATTATTTGTTGTTATATATTTTTATATCAGTTTAATCAAATCAACTTAAAGCACTTAATAGTTAAAGGCAAACACAAGCATACACCTATTTCAAGTCATTTATTCCGCAAATTGTCAATATAAGCCTAGATCTTTGGAATATATATAAGCTTTGGAGTGGGAAAGGTTCTTGTAAGTTGACAAGAAACCTTTAGTGCCCCATTTTGAGATCAGGTGGCATCAAAGCCAAAGGTTGAGTAACCACACCTTCAAAGAAGGTTATATCAGAGCAAGTTATACCAGAGTAGGTTGTATCATGATGCCAGTGGTGTCAGATTAGAATGCTTGATTGACAGAGCAATCTATATGCTTGGTTGACTTGAAAGGTGTTTGATTGTTTGTAAAATGACTGTTGTTTGAGTTTACAAAGGTGAAGGGAAAGCTATTATTAGCTAAGTCCAAGAGAGGACAAGAAAGAAGAAGGGCTGAAGGCATTCTTCTTATGCTAAAAGACCTCAAAGCAATCCTTGAAGCACAAGAGGTTTGTTGCAAAAGGTTGCTTGAATAAGATCTTTGTTAATATTGTTTGAAGTTCTTTTGTTCTTTTTGATAATGACAACTTCTACAAGTGAGTCCTCAAATTCTTCTTTCTTCACAAGATTCTTTGATGAAGACATGAAACAATACTTGTTCATCATGATGGATATGGTGAGAGAAATGTATGAGGATGGAAGGAAGAGCATCATACTTAGAGAGCAGTTGAATTCCATGAAGGAAGAGAAGCAGTTGCTTTCTGACAAATTGAAAGGAATGGAGAGGAAATTTCATATTGCAAAAATGAACCTGAAAAGGATGCATGAGTTGGAGACAAAACTCCTTGTTGCCAAAGAAGCCTTGGTCAAGTATCAACTTGAAGACGAGGTAAACAATTCCTTTTTGTCTTCAAATTCTTCTAAGAATGTTTACATTGGTTCTTTTGAAAAACATACCAGAGGCATAGGTTCCAAGTTAATGTCCAAGATGGTCTATGAGGGAAAAGGTTTGGGAAAACATGCTCAGGGTATTGTTGAGCCAATAATAGTTGAGGAAAGGCCTAAGTATTTGGGTCTTGGCTATGGACAGTCTATGGAGAAAGTTCCAAAGCTGCCATGAAGACCATTGAAACAACTCCAAGAAGGAGTTTCATTGCAGGTCTTATACCTCAAAAGTGTAAAGATTGTATTCTTGGGGAATGTAATGGTGTGAAGCATACTTTGCAGAAAGAAGGTGTATATCAACATACACTTGAACCAAAGAGTTGTGGAAACTCTGAAACCATTGAAGAGGTTATGGTGTTCCAAAGGGAGCTACTTCTTCATTCAATTCACCTCCTCATGAAGGCAATAAAGGTGAAAGAGAAAGGTATAAATATGGTTCTAACCATATTCCTTTTGATTATGTTCAACATGGTAAATTTCCATATAAGTATGGGAAAATAATTGCATGTTCCTTTTGTGGTTTGGGTAACCATAATGTTTCTAGATGTTGGAAGAGAATGGCCACATACAAGAAACTTTTGAAGGAAAGGAAGCAAGAAGCCAAAGGTCCACTTGACAAAGCAAATCACGCTGTCAAGAGGATGCACATGTGTTGCACTTACTGCCATAAGCAAGGACACATTGCTGAAAAGTGTTGCACTCTGAATCCAACAATGCTTCCACAAAACTTGAAGAAGGTGGAAAGAGAAAATGGTAGGAATGGAAAGAAAGGTTCGATCTTTAACAAAATCATTAGTGGAGTTTTGTCCACTTGAATTCGATAGTCATTTGGAGCCATTAACAACTTTGATGTAGGAGTAGATTTAATAAACGTCATTGATGAGTTTAGTCATGATTATGTAGTTGATTCAAATAATCTTTCCATTCTAACTTAGCTTATTCTGGTATAGACTGTGAGTCGAATTAGATTAGTCTTCCATTACCTTTGGCCCAGTGTACCTACATGATTTTTCTTGTAATATATTGATTTGTCTATTTTTCTATTACGAGAATTTCACACCTTGAATTTCTTTGAAGCTTATGCCTGCATCAGCTCTAAGTTGAATTGTTATACGAGGTATAGAACTACAATTTCGTCATCTTACACTAATGCAAGTTGTTCACAAAAAATGGAAGAAGCTCAAAACAAGCCACCAAATAGAAAAAAAATCATACTTGATGAACTATTAACTTACCAATCAAGTACATGTTTGGGTCCAAAACCTTTTTAGATGATTGGAATTAGTAAATTGTTAAGGATGCATTAAAAAACGATGACATATTGTTTAGGACTATGGATCATTGCTTGATATGGAATTTAACTAGGAGTATCAATGGAAGAAGGAAGGAATAATAGAGGTTTAAGGTATTCATGTTACATATTGTTCAAAAGTAGCTAGCACTATGTCGATGGATTTGAAAATACTCTATTAACTTAAACCTATCCTTGAGATTATGAAAAAATCCTACAACTATTCTTCCATAGATTATTAATATTATTAGTAATGTTGAAGTAATTGAGGATGAATTTTTATCAAAACATCACTTATTAGGTAGTTGGGAGACTCCATATTACTTCACAAAAACTTCATATCACTGTAATCTTGTTATCCACTTAAACCTTTGAATAAATAAATATAAAGAAATAAATTTATTGTCAAATAAACCTATAAACCCTCTCATTGACAAAATCTCAATGACAATATCGTTTTTCTTTTTCACTTGTTAATCATAAAAACTTTTCTATATCTCCAATTTCCCGGGTCAAAATCTCAATAACATGATTTTTTCTTCTTCACTCATTACCAAACATATTCAAATTCAACCCTCGTAACTTATTGGTCATAAATTTTTTTCTCCATCTACAATTTCAAAGGGCAATCCTTTTTTTTCACTCATTACCAAAATTTCATAATAGAAATCTCATCTATCCACTTAATCATCAATGGAAATTCATAATAAATCCCATCTATCCACGTCCCTATCACACCTCATCATCACCAAAAATTCACATTAAATTCCATATATCCACCTCATCACCTGGATTTTAATAGTTCAACGACCAACCAGCCTGTCATTAAAGTTCAAAAATTGGCTTTTCATTTCTTCTCATCATTAAAGTTCAAAAATTGGCTTTTCATTTCTTCTCATCAGACCATGTCATTCCATGTCGTTCCATGGAATCCTTAGTTTACTTTAGAGTCTAGTTTCAACTACCATGTTAATGTTTAGCAAGTATTATTATTACATAGGATTGTACACATAAGAATGGAAAAGTAATTACTAATAGATTAGTAATTTAAGGTAAATAATTTATAAAATATTTATATGTAATTGTATTTTTATTGAGTTTGGAGTATGTTTTAAAATTGTTTTTGTTTGGTTAAAAGTTTATACAGGTTAATTGTTTAAGACCCAAAAATATTTAGCAGAAATGAAACTCTGCTCTTTAGGGATCATTAACTGATTATTTCAGGTCGCGTGGTTTTCCTTGAATTAAGATAACGAATCAACTTGCATGATTTTCCTTGAATAAAGATTAAGAGTCAACTTGTATTAGGAACAGGTCGCGTGGTTTTCCTTGTATTCCTTGAATTAAGATAACGAATCAACTTGCATGATTTTCCTTGAATAAAGATTAAGAGTCAACTTGTATTAGGAATAACAACTAACTGCTGATTTTATTGAACTATGATAAATTTTCCCACCCTTAAAATTGTAATTGTACCTTTGAGCATGTCCTATTTCATTTAAAATAATAAGTCACATCACTGGCGGCCGAAACCACCCTCTGCCCGCCCATGGGACAAACAATAAAACCGCAGGGCGAGGGCACAGTCGAAAATAAATCAACAAACCCTGATGCTTCCCTGCCCACAGCCTCAACTTCATGCTCTTCGTTTCTTCTTATTTATTCATAACTTTGCCTTCTGCCACTGCACTGTCTATTACAGATAAACATAGAAACAATTATTATTTGTGAGAGGTGACTTTAATGGCGGCTGTAGCGCTCTTGGTATCCCATTTGCTTAGGAGGGCAAAATCTGATGAAGAATGTGCAGACCCTACTCTTCTTAATAACGTTTCAACTCACGAAGGCCTTTCGGTGGTCCCGGTTCGAGTCCTGTAACGTTGTCGAGTACTTTGAACAGGAACGAGACAGGGCAAAAGGAAGAGGTGGAGTTCAGGGCGGATACATCTCAGGTATTGCTATTTAGGGTTTCACTTCCTGCCTGTTTCCTGTAGCTCGCTAACCCCGTGCTGTTGGCCCGTCTGAGCATCTTGTCGTTCAACCAGAGGTTTCTGAAAGGAGCGCCTATTAATGGTGGCTGACATGTATGTATTCCCTGACTTGTCTCCTTTTGCTTACACGGAGCAGGGGACTTGCCCCTGATAACTGCGGCTTTTCTTCTTATCTCTCAATTTGAAAGATAAGCAGGGGCACCTCCCATGGTGTTACCCAGTTTTTTGTATTTGCCTCTTTTACAGTACCAGATCTGTAGCCTTTAGTTGGCAGATAACCAGTTTGGGGTTTATGAATTTGTATTACTACATATGTAGGTTTTAGTAGTTCTATATTTGTCAAGATTTGGCCAGAATCTCTGCAATTACAGTCTTTCCAATTATATAAAAACCTTCATTGCTTAACTGTGGTTTTACAGTCTTTCCAATTATATAAAAAACTTCATTGTTTAAGTGTGGTTTTACAGTCTTTCCAATTATATAAAAAACTTCATTGTTTAAGTCTGATTTTAAGACTGGAATAGGTGTTTCACCATTTGCCTATTTTTACAATGTACTTTGAAATGAAATTCAATTTCAAAACATGTGTATTGAGAATTAATTTTCTCTAAATTATAACTGTGGAATTAATTTTCTCTAAATTATAACGGTGTAAAATTTAATATATTTGTATTTTTGCACATGGAAGAAAGCAAATCTATTATAATGTTAATTTGAAATTTAGTTTTATTTATTTATTAAGTTTTGGTTTGAATTTTATTTTTTTCAAAGTTTTTTTAAAAAATAAATATAAATGATTGAGCTGAGAAGCTTACTCTAGAGCCTAATATGATGTATACAGATGTATGTATTTCATCAAAGTTGAAATTTTGCTTATTTATATTCAAAAATTAAAATAAAATTATATAAAACATTTAAATGATATTGGCTCAAAAAAAATAATGTCTATTCATAAAAAAAAATTGCAGGTGAAGAAATTGGATTCTTCTCCGCTCATGTAAAATTGGATCCCTCTCCCTCGTGTCAAATCCTTATTTAAAATGGATCTATGTTGGTATTATTGAGCTTAGAGGCTCATTCTACAACCTAGTACGATGGTGATGTGTAAGTCTGTTCAACATTTGTGAACTAAAAATAAACTACTCTCGAAATAGAAACATAGAAAAATAATGTTGGCTATAATAAAAAAACAAAAACTAATATGCTATATATGTTTAGTTAGTTGTCCATATGACATAATATAATTTCATGTAAATAAATTATAAGTAAAAAAAATGTGAGTAAGATGTTCAAACTTTATATTTTCAAAAATATTTCAACCCAAGTTTCTTTCAACTAATTTGAAGATCTGTGTTAACTAATTTATGTCGATATCAGTTTATTTACACATTATATTTTGCATTCTAAAAGAACTTTGCCCTTGAAGAAATTTGATTCCTCTCTGCTTATGTTAGATCTAGAATTGGATGGATCTAAACTGATATATAAATAAAACAATATAAATGATTTTTTGAGTTTGATTATGATTATTATAAATTCATTTTTTTCATTATTAACCCATTATGTTCCATATAAAAATAATTATAATTTTTTTTTTCACACATATATATTGGATTTCATTATCCTAAATTTATAATAATGTTGGTTAATTATCATTAATATATTTAATTCTTTGTCAAAATAAAACGAACTTTTCACCAGAAAAATACTAACTTCAATATAAATAAAGGAAAAATAATGACTATTCCAATTATATATATATACACTTTAGTATGAGTTCCATCTCTAATTGGTAAGAAACACGATGGGTTAATAATACACATATGGCTATAAATATTTTACTAGTATGGGATATTGTATTTTCTACAAAATATTAATTATTTAAATATTTAAATTAATAACTGTGTCTTTCAATTAAATTTAATTAATGGTATTTTATTATTTTGGGTAAAATTGGAAGATGTAAATTTATGTGTGAATTAATATATTTATAATGTCTTATTTAATTTTATTATTTTACATTATTTTATTAGCTTACTTGTATGATTGATTTTTGTGCTTAATTAGAATAAGTATGATTAGTATAGGTATATAGTTACATACTTATACCTCACACAAATATACTGGTATTCTAAAGCTTAAAGTGGTGGTTGATTAAATAAACAATTAAATTTGATTAATGATTAATCATGATTAGTGATTAATTAATTTTAAAACATGATTTATAATTAATGACTATATTTTAAACATGATTTATTTAATTAGTAAATTAATAACATTCTTCAAGTTTGACTAACATTTCAAGAATAATTTTATTTATTGAATGGCAATATTTTATTAAAATAATATTATTTTATTGAATGTTAACATTTTATTAAATTAACAAGGGGTGGTTGGAGAAAGGGGTAGGTGGAGTGATAAGGAGGGGGTGTGTCACGCCCCCAAGTCTATGGTGGTCTTCCAACCGTGCCGGCGAGGTGTGGCACCACATCACACTTTCTTTTTAACAATACTTATGTGTGCGGACTACGCCTAATTCACAACCGATACTTAGCTTGTGTTTCGCAACCAAGTAAAACATTCATTTATTCTTTATACTTATGAAGCCCATACTCATTCATTAACCATCGCAATTATAAAACAAGAACAACAATTGCAACAAGTATAAAGGGGAGGGGCAACTCCTCGTAACGTGAGTCTGCCCAACCGTTTATTAAGAATATCAGTTTACAATACAAGTGTGCCTGGCAGAATCCAAGGCCAACACTTAACCAATTTTACAAGATAGGCAATCTGCCTTTACAACAGTTTTATGCTCTTTTGTACAAAGAATGGCACTCCCATAAGTCACCTGTAACTCTCTGCCAAATCTGCATCAAAACTGTACCTGAGAATTCACCTTGCACAACCTTCGGCTCATCTCCAAGATACAACGCTATCGTACAAGTCTCTAATGGTAAGTGCACACTTACTCCTTGTGCGTAGTTCCTTCTTGTATTTGCGAAGTTGTAGAGTGATCTTCGTTGGTTGTAATGAACGCTTGAACGGTTCACATATATACGCTCCAAACGTGGTTGAGTGTGGGGGTGGTCACCCCTTGGCCGACCCCCAAATCTTCACAAACGCGCCCCGAAACTCTTCTTACAGCTGTCGGCTTTGCCATAGGCAAGTCTCTCCTCAATGCCATATAAGTTCCCTTTGCGTTCGGTCATTTTCCCACAAGTGTCGTAAGTTTAACGTCGCATTGCTGCCGGAGTAATGTCGCATTTTGTGCGACGGTGCCTTCGTGCCCCCGTTTGGCACGCGCCCGTCATGCGCGCCCGCTCGGTCGCCCGGCGCCCGCCCATCGCATTCCCCTAAGGCGTTACATCCTCCTCCACCTGAAGTCGTTGTCGTCCTCGACAACATCCCAACTCCAAGCATCAAACCATGATGTCAACTCCCCCTCACATATGTCAAACATCTTTGCAACATATGTAGGCCTCCATCTCCACCATGTCTCATCTAAGTGACCAACTGCCACCAAGATAGTCCATACCAAGGTATGTCATAAATCAGATGCCCATGACCACCGACCACCTGCCACAATCTCTCCATGTTGCTCTCTACCGTGAAAGGCTAATCCTTTCAACACCAAGCTACATGTCCACTGCAACAAAGTGTCCACTCCATCATGTGCATCATCTCCATCATGTGCAAACTGCCCATGATATGTCAACAAGTGTTAACACATCTCAACCATGTGCCAACATCTCATCTCAACGATCAGAAGTCCTCTCAATCCATGACAATCAAACATCATGTCACAATCCCCACATGCTGCTCCACCGTGGAAGGCTGGTTCCTCCATCTCAAGCTACATGCTCACTGCAACATATAATGTTGTCCTCATCATGTGTCGTTCCCATGTGAACCTGCTGCCATGATACTCCAACACAATGCCAACATATCTCTGTACACTACATGTCCCCATGTCTGAACTAGTTGGGTAGCTAATCCAACCGTCACGCCCAAACCATGAGAATGCACATACTCATGCCACCATTAGTCGTTCCTCAAAGCATCTTGTCACATCCTGAACTTGATCAAGAATCCATCCATAAGTAAGCCATGCTCAGGTCCATGAAGTAGTCCTCATCTCATCTGTAACATGTCCATGATGTTTGGTGTCGATGTGCTATATGAAATCAGCCACATCAATCCCAACATCATCCATAAGTGTGCCTCCTCCATATGAAGAGACCATCTCATCAACCTCCAACTCTTGGTTTGCCACATCCATGTCCATGAAGCTGCCTCCATCACATCTGCAATGTGTCATCCCTCAAGTCATCCAAGTGCTCTAAGAGAACACTTCTCCATCAAGTGTCAAGTGTCCCAAGAGAGCACCTCATCACCAAGTCAAGTGCCTCAAGAGAACACCTCCCATGCATCCATGTGCTGCCCATGATCAAAGATCAATCAGCTCCCATGTGTAAAGGTAGTTGAGTCTCGGCTCAACCCATGTCCAAGTGTAGCCACCAAGGCATCATCATCATTATCGTGACCCCATCACCTCAAAGTGCCTCATATCGATCCTCCACATCAAGTCACTCTTTCAAGGCATGCCCATACATGGGGTTTGAAAGTGTGCATCCCATACTACACCAAAGACTCTGCCATCAGCTCCTCAATGCATCAGATCCTCTAAGTCCACCATATATGAAGTCTCCAAGAAGTCACAACAATCTCATGTCATCATGAGCTCCATGAGTCATCTCCCACCAACATCTCAGCATGCATACAAGTCTCCACCCAAAGGTCTCTGCAAGATGCCTCAGCTCTCCATGTAGTAAGAATGCTCCATAGGCTGCTCACAACTCCATCCAATGTCCATGGCTTTGTTGCACAAGAGTGTACAACCTCCCCATAGTCTCATAAGTATAAGTCTCCATGTCACATAAGCAAATCCATCTGCTCAACATCCATGCCTTGATACACCTCATCAGATTCCCATAAGTGACATCTCCACAAGTGCACCCACAATATGTCCCTGCATAAGACTGCCATGCTCCATGTCTCCAACCTGATGTGCATGACTAAGTTGTCCATGTAGTCCAACCAAGTAGACTCATCACAACCATCAGTCATCCCTATCCAAGCTGCAATCTTCAGTCTAGTGAACTCGGTCACTAACCATATCATCATGTCATGAGTTTCCTCCATCATAGCTCTTCCACCTAAGTGTCCATCAAGACTATGAGAAGTCCACCCAAAACATCATCATCGCATGAGTCTCTCCATCATAGCTCTTCTACCTAAGTGTTCACCAAGACTTGCTCTTGGTCTCGGCCATGAGAAGTTCACCCAAGCAACTCAAGTGTGTGCCCTTTAAACTGTCCATGAGTCATGCTGGGCACTTAGCCATGTGGCTAAAGCATGACCCATTTCTCCACAACGATCATAAAGTTCCACCCTTGTCACGGGCCTTTGTACCTTCTTCCACAACGTCACAAACTACCCCAACAAGTCCTGCAAATATCAACAATCCTTGTTTCTCCATACAAGGCTCCATCACGAACATCCATGGTAAGATGCTCCCTAGCATCGGCAAACTGGCTTTGCCCTTCCCTGCACACGGTCCATCTACCAAATGCTCAAACGAAACACATGTATCAACAACACTTACATCATCATGAGGTTCCTCCACGAGAGTACCCTCATCCATACATGTCTGCAAACTACTCGATCCTGGTCCAACTTGATCAACCTCAAGTTCATCCTCGGTCACGGTCATGTCTGCAACATTTTCGGTCATCAAGACTTCCTCTTCCTTGGTAGCACAATCTGCAACTTCAACTTGCTCCATTGTCCAACCAAGTTGAAGAAGTTCACCTTCAACATTCTTCTCCAAGACTGCAAGCTCTTCTCGAATCTGGGGATTCTCCCTTTTCAACCGCTTCAACCTGTGTAAGGTAAGCAAGAGCTTCCCTTCACCTTCTTCCAAACTTGCCATGCCTTGTTCTTCGTCTTCCCCGGTTCGTACTTCGTTCAGACGCCCAAACCGTGTATCCCTGCCCATACGCAGTCCCACTTGCCCACCTGACAAGTGCCCAAATCGTATGACCAGCATGTAGTACCGCCTGCACTACTCTACGACACCCGGTTCCAACCTTTACCAGCTCCACCAAGCACCTTGCAACCATGAACCGACCCTTGTTCCACTTGTGTGAAACTAGCTTCTTTCACCTGCAAATACTTGCCTTCACTGTCACGAGCACCCTGCTCAAACCAAGCCCAACCAAGCTATTTCAATGCTTCATCAACCCGGTCATCAACCTGCTATGATACCAACTGTCAAGTTGTGTATCAACTTTCATCCGCAAGCTACACTAGCTCTGATACCAATTGTCACGCCTCCAAGCCTACGGTGGTCTTCCAACCGTGCCGGCGAGGTGCGGCACCACCCCACACTTTCTTTTTAACAATACTTATGTGTGCGGACTATGCCTAATTCACAACCGATACTTAGCTTGTGTTTCACAACCAAGTAAAACATTCATTTATCCTTTATACTTATGAAGTCCATACTCATTCATTAACCATCGCAATTATAAAACAAGAACAACAATTGCAACAAGTATAAAGGGGAGGGGCAACTCCCCGTAACGTGAGTCTGCCTAACCGTTTATTAAGAATATCAGTTTACAATACAAGTGTGCCTGACAGAATCGAAGGCCAACACTTAACCAGTTTTACAAGACAGGCAATCTGCCTTTACAACAGTTTTATGCTATTTTGTACAAAGAACGGCACTCCCATAAGTCACCTGTAACTCTCTGCCAAATCTGCATCAAAACCGTACCTCAGAATTCACCCTGCACAACTTTCGACTCATCTCCAAGATACAACGCTATCGTACAAGTCTCTAATGGTAAGTGCGCATGAGAAGTGCGCACTTACTCCTTGTGCGTAGTTCCTTCTTGTATTTGCGAAGTTGTAGAGTGATCTTCGTTGGTTGTAATGAACGCTTGAACTGTTCACATATATACGCTCCAAACGTGGTTGAGTGTGGGGGTGGTCGCCCCTTGGCCTACCCCCAAATCTTCACAAACGCGCCCCGAAACTCTTCTTACGGCTGTCGGCTTTGCCATAGGAAAGTCTCTCCTCAACGCCATATAAGTTCCCTTTGCGTTCAGTCATTTTCCCACAAGTGTCGTAAGTTTAACGTCGCATTGCTGCCGGAGTAATGTCGCATTTTGTGCGATGGTGCCTTCGTGCACCCATTTGGCACGCGCCCGTCGTGCGCGCTCGCCCGGTCGCCCGACGCCCGCCCATCGCATTCCCCTAAGGCGTTACAGGGTGGATCGAGATGGTGTCAATGCATTTACGTGAGGCATTCATGAGAGGTGCTTGGGATGGATGAGGAAGGAAGACATAAAACAAGGAAGGGGGGATGGAAGAGCACTTGATCTTTGTTTTCCTTGGGCTTCTTTGGTATGGGATTATTTTGGAGGGGGGTGTAGAGAAGGAGAGAGAAGTGAATTAAGAGGAAGGTGGGAGAACTTAGACTTGCATTTATTGGAGAGTATTAGACCTACTCACACACTATGGAAACTGTTGTTAGAATTGGGCATAGAGGGTTAGGGAAGTTGTGGATGTTTTTTGGGCTAGGAAGTTATCCCTAGTTGATTGGGTGGAAAATTCATTCATGAAACCTTAGTAGGAGCACCTCAACTGAGCCACCATATCAGGTATTCTTTCGTTTATTAGTTTATTTATGTAAATTGTCACAATTAAATTCTTCACATGTTTAATATGTTGGAGATCAAATTTTATTTGTATGCTAGTGTTATATTATAGACATGGAATTTCATTGTTGTGAAATTATTGTGAAATTTATTGAAGTGATGTAGTAGTAGTTAGAGGACTCTAGATTAGGTCCTCAAACATGATATCATAACCTTGGTTCGAAACAAAAGGCCTAAAACCCACTAGAACAACCGTTACCCTTGAAAAAAACCATTAAAAAATACCATAAATTATCAACCTTGAGATAATATAAATAATATAAATATAAAAAAGCAACTAGATCATAAATTTAATATTTAACAAACACAATTCCATAAGGTCAATCAACAAACCCAAGTGACAAGAAAACACTTACAATGAAAACATTTATTGGAATAGGTATGACTATAAAACAATGTGTGGATACACAAATTTTAAAACAAAACAACTCCCATTTTCTATTCAAATAAAGAGAATGAGCTGCCTTACATTTACATTAAGAACGCTAACATTAGAAACTAAACCAATTGCCATGTGAAATATAAGAAAATTTCTTTAAGAAGCTTTAACCTTTGTAGATTTGATGGATTTATAGAGAGAAAATATTTACGATAAAATAAATAAATATTTAGAAATTAAATAAAAAAACAAGATAGTGAATTAGAAAGTGGGGTGAAAGTATGAAGATGGTTTACAATTTTGGGCCAAATGTGGCAATGAAATTTCAATTGTTTTTTCTTTTATCGAATTGAAGCTCTCAAAATTCATATGAGCATTGTGAATTTTGATTCGGAATAAAAAAACAAATTTTGGCGAATTGTGTTGTTGTCCTAATGATATTTTTTTCAAAAATATTAGTCTTGTATGATATTTCAATTTTACATTAAATGAAATGTTTATCTTTGTAGATTTTCACACATCTTAAGAGGTATGTGTGTGTTCACATAGCATAACTTAGTCTAAAATGTGTAATTTAAAAAAAAATTATATATGAGCAAAAAATTTATATAGTCTATACGGAGGGAGCTAAGTTTTCCATATTAAAAAATGATTTTTTTATGCAAAATTATATTTTTTTATTATTTTTCGAAGTTGGCTAAGTAATATTTCAATGCATTTTGTAGACACATGCGTTCACTTAAGGGTTTTTCAACAACTTAATAAATTGAAAAATTAAGAGTACCAAGTTGGAGAAGACTTGTAAATGAAGATAGTTGTATTTTTTTGAATTTTTGTAGTTCTGTATATTTTATGATATTGATTTTTTATTCAACCTCTTTAAAATTGCTCAAATTTTTTTTAAACATTATGTAAAAAAAAGAAGATAAAAAATATCATACGAATTCCAAAATGTCAAACTCATATGCCATTGGATAGAGGGTTCCTTCGCGAATCCAACATGATCTACTTTTAAAGACAATTTTTTCTTGGAGTCTACTAGGGTAGAAAACAGTGTAAAAATATGCAGAAGAGAAGCTAAAACTCTGTATTTTAGGCCCTCAATGGCTTGATTGATTACTTAAAACGCTCGATCTAGTGTTTGAAATTCAAATTTCAAATAACTCGATCTAGGGTTTAAGAAACCCTCGACAGTGGCTAAATAAAGGCTCGATCTAGCTATCATAATTATCTTTAAAATATATCAATATATATATATAAAATATAATAATAATAATATAATAATATCTCAATCCTACTATAAGTTAATTAAAATGTATGATTCTAACAGTTTCAAAAATAGTCAAATTATCCAAACCTAATTTTCCTAATTAAAAATCCAATTTTTTCATTTGACCAAAAAAAGAATTATAATAAAATAGATAACATTTCAATTTCGAATTCTGAAAAATAAAAGTTGTTGTTTGATTTAAATAAAAGCAGACTTTGATACTAATCTAATAAATTTTTTATGTGAAATTTCAATGAAAAAAATCATAATAGTAAGTAAAAAAAAAAAAACAACGAAATAAACAAACTAAAATTTTAAATATTAATATTAAAAAGAATCATACCCAATTAAATCTAGATTCCAATTCCAAATTATCAAAAAATGTTAAATTTATGAATTCCTAGTTTAATTATTAAAAAATATATATTGGAAACCTAAGTTAGAGTAAGAATTTCTATATATACTTTGCACTTGTGCAGACTAAGTACATAATTGAGTGCAATCACATTTTACAGGTTGAGAAAGATTTATAACAACAGATACCATTGCATCCATTACAACTATACTAATTATAACTTACAACTATTACAACTACGTTAATTATTACTACACTCATTTCTTTTGTTGAACATGTTTGACATGCATGATAGTCCCTAAGACAATTCTATATGAGGATAATAACTTTCGACTACAAACATCAATTAAAGACTCACATTCCCCGTTTCCCTGAAATTGCCATTTAGGGCCTCAAAATGACTCCAAAAGTTTAAGACCTAAAAACTGCCAAAAATAGAAAATTACCAAAATAGGAAACCATGCTAAAAAATAGAAAACTGATATGAAACTATGTTGTGAGCTGGGTGGAATAGGTGGGTGGCCACCAATATCCACTTGGATCAGACCTCTTCCCCTTTAGGTAGCAATGGTCTCCGTTGCGTTGAGTGCCTCTATGAGATGGGGAAACTTCTATTGAACTTGGTCCTTGATGAGGCACTTGCCTTGGTGCAAGAGTTGGCCTTTTTTGACAACTCGATATAGTTTGATCCTCTATTGACAAGTGTTTTTAATCTATGTGTCCATGATATGATTAGTTTTGGTTTGTTCAATGCAATATGTGTTGATTTTTGTTGGTGTTAGTTGCTTGAGAATGTCTGATGTTTCCAACAGAGGTGGAAAGTATGGTTGAAAGCAGTCCATATTGAATACTAGGTGCGGGCCAAGGAATGGGGGGATACTTAGCTCATAAGTGTTATCGCCCACAACCTTGGTGATGGTGTATGGTCTTTATCGTAGTGGTTTAATCTTCTAATGGGCTCCTGCAAAGCGTTCTTTCTGCAAATGCAACCATACCTTGTCGCCCACTTGAAACTTATGTGGCACCTGATGTTGATCATGATGAACCTAATGGTGGATGTGTTGAATTCATTCAATAAACTAGGTGGCTTTGTCGACTTTGGATTGAGCATGTGTAGATTTTTCTTGTGTAGTTGCAAGGGGCAGTGCAACATCAAGGGACATAATGGTTGAAATCTTGGGCCCAACTGAAAGGGGTTGTGGCTAGTTGAGATATGGAGAGTTCAATTGTAGTCGTGTTAGAATTAGGGGAGACTCTCATCCCATGTTCATGGGTGCTTTGAGTTGTGCATGCATAAAACGTGCATGATCATCCTATTGACAACCTCTGTCTTGCCATTAGGTTTGGGGTGGAATGTAGTAACTTGGTGAACTTGGTGTTCAATAATGATTAGTGGCTCGATCAAAATGTGTCGAGGAACTGTTGACGGCGTTGGATTCTGCCAAAAATGTAAGGGGACCTCCCCGATCTGAAGTCCCAATTATACCTCACACCATTTGGTTTAGGAGTCCCATTCAATGATATAGCCCATCCATCATTAGAATGGTAAGAAATGCCTTGGTTACAATTAGACATAAGAGAACACAATGCCTTTTTGGGTCAACAATAATGTGAGCTTTGTGAGACTCCCAATGTAAGGTGTATGAGGGAGACTTACACGGTTGGAGAGAGAAACAAGCCCCTAGTTAGAAAAGTAATAGTACTATCCTAAAGGGGGACCCGGGGATAAAGAGAAAGACTTGTCGAGTACCTGCAAATTAATCCACATAGTAAGCAACAATCATTAAAACATAATAACATTAATTCAATAATAGCCAAAACTAAGCAACAAAATAGTTCATTAGCTTAGTATGTGGATAACGAAACATATACCATACACATAACCGAAATATTCCAACTACATCTATGATACATGTATGAAAGAATGTTGACTCATTGAGCTTCTATTTATAAGTGCAAGATACCAAGTACACTATTACATGAGTGAATCATTGTATCTAGTAGTGGAAGATGAAGACACAATTTTCTTCTCCAAGGAATAATGTATCTCCTATGTAGTACAAGAGAACCCAAGGCTATGCCTCCAAAAGCCCGTAAAAAACCCTTTATTTGAGTTATGAGGAGCTATTTATAACAAACATAATGAATTTTGAGCTTCCTCATGACTCTTGAGTTCCTATGACTATTCATATTCTAATCTAAGTCATTAATTCCAATGTGTGTCTTTTCATATTCCACATGTGTTCCTTGGAGTTCATTACATACCAGCCTAGATCCATCTTAACTTTGGATCTATCAAGCACTGAGAGGGATAAAATCTCTTGAGGTGTAAACCTCTTTTTTGAGTACAAAACTCCAGGAAAGGTTTGCACCTTGAGAGATTTGATCCCTCTCAGAGTTTGATAGATCTAGAGTTAAGATGGATCTAGGTTGGTTTTAGTGGTGTGTGGCCAAAGAAAATCTAACGAACATATGATTAATTTTATCAATAATATGTAAATTCATCTAATATTAATATAATCATTTTAAATATGCTAAATATGTCTCAGATTAATCTAGTCATTTTAATTTTAAATTTCCTTAGTTACCTCAGTTTGTTGAGATGATAAATATTGTTAATAACTTTAATGATGAAAAAAGATAAAATAAAATTTTTGAATGTAAAGTGACAATGTAATATTGTTGAATGATAGAAAATGTGAATAATAAGAATATAGTCAATTATAAATAGCCTTTATTGTGATTAATCTCAAACTATTTTCTTCTACTATTCTTATTGTCACCCTTGTTACTTTTGTCATCTTTTCATATCGATTGTCATTTTTTCATATCGATTATATGAAAAGGAAAGGTTAAATCATAAACCATTTAAGTCTTTAGCTCAAGCTATTGTAGGGGACAATATACCTTATCTCTCTTTCTCTCCAATATTAATAGGTTGAATTACTATAACACAAAAATCAATGTACATTGTCAATAATTTTTTGTGCTTACATTTTTTTTTTTTGTAAGCTGCGGTATTTTATTATCTACAGGAAAATAATAGTACAAAACTTAGGCTCCTCAATCTGCCCCGCAGGGAAACCAGATCTGTTGGAACCTATACTTACATACGTCATTAACGTTATCATAACTGTTTATAGTCCAGACTGGTAAGAACATAAAAGGTCTTTCTATAGCCTTAAAAGAAACGGCAGGCTCAAAATGTGCGTTCCCAAGAAGACAAACCCCTAAACAGCTGCCGCAAGGGCGACCCATATGAAACTTTGATAAAACCACATAGAATAGCAGACTCAACATGCATGTTCCCAAAAAACAACCCCTAAACAAGAGCCACAAGGGCGACCCAGATTGATCATCTATAAAACATAGAAAACGGAAAGCAGAAGGAAAAAGGGGAAAAATCAGGCTTTTCTCAGCTCTGGAGACCATCAGTCGATGTTGATGTTGACTCTGTCCTTCCTCTGCTCCATCAACATAGCCTTGATATCCTTGAGGAGGTCATTCTGCTGCCTGACCAACATTTCCACATTTGCCACTTCTTTTTTCGCCGCCGCTGTGTCCTGAGCCATCTCCACCATTTCCTCTGCAACCTATTCCATGGCCTTAGCCAAAAGGTGCTTCAAGACCCAGTAGGTGTGGAGAGCGCGACGGTACAGGGTGAGCCTGCCTCGAGTATGACCAGGGTCTGGTAACTGCAGAGACCAATCATTCATTTCCGGGTCTGAAGGCTCCTCAAGCACTTTCTCCTCCATAGCTTCTATAATGTTCCTAATGTGAGCATTTGAATCTAGATTGTAGGCCTGTTCTGCCTCATTCACCGTTTGACTGATAGACCTGTTTCGTCTTTTGTATCTTTTCTGTGTCCGGCTACCCTCCGCCTTGCTGGTGGCCTGTTGGGGGCGGCCGCGACCTCTCTTCACCTGCTGTTTTCTCCCTTCTCCCGCCTTAACACGCTGCGAGCTTCTACTACTCTGCCCAGTTTCAAATCGCTTACCTCTGTGCTCCTTGTCCTGCCTGCAGTCAAGCTCCTCCGAGCTTTCTATTTCAATTTTGGTCCTGACCTCTTCAGCTTGCCTGCCTTTTGCAACATCCTTCTCCTCTTGGGCATCCTTCACTCTGCGTTCACTCATTTTCGATCGGTTGAGTCGCTGGTTGGGGTTTCGCTTCCAGAGCGCCGCTTCACTCGTCACCTTCTTCGGGATGCTTCTGCTAGATATTCGAACTATGTTCCTCCTTATAACTTCCCACCCACAATTGCACAAATGATGCGGAGGCTCCCTCTTGTGCTTGCCACTAATACCCCGAATGCGCGCTTTGGGATTGTGAATCAAAATCTGTGTTGGGCCGCGACCCTGCCTTGCAGTGAAATCATTAATGGTGACTGACGGGGTGTGAAGGGCGCCGCCCTTCTGTCCTCTCCTAATAGCCTCCGGATGTTGTCTTGATCTCCCTCTCCCTCTCCACGCGGGGGTGTGATTAAGCCTGTTTTGCATCATGATTATCCTTTCTAATGAGCTGATTTAGCCCGTCCCATCGTGCCAGCAATTCCTGATTGGTCCAGCTGTCATCGATTGGCTCCATTTGTTCATTGCTTCCCCAATTTGCCAAGCACTCCGCTGGTTTATTTCCTTCTCGTCTAACATGCGACCTGATCGTGAAATCGATATTTGTCAGCAGTTCCCCTATGTCTCGGACTGTGCTAGCGCTTCGCCAACTTTCCACCACCTTCTCCCAACTCTTCCCTTGGATTAATTGCCTGATCGCATTAATCACCATGGCGGAATCCCCTTCAATTTCTAACTTTCTGTAGCCGTTTCTTCTGGAAATTTTGAGGCCTTGGTAAACCGCCATGAATTCTGCCTCATTATTGGTCATTGTTCCTCCATGTTCAGCGTAGATCCATTCTGTGGCCCCTTCTTCGTTTCTGAAGATTCCGCCAAAACCCGCTGGGCCCGGATTCCCTTTAGCGGCTCCATCGCAGTTGAGTTTAATAAATCCTTCTGGCGGCTTTCTAAAAACCGATCGGCTTTGATTTGCTAATTGGCAGTTCTGTTTGGACGCCTGATGATATATCATCCCCTGTTCTACGTTTAACTTCTTGAGGATTTCTGTTTCAGCTTCTGTAGTTTTCCAGTCTTCGTCTGCCCAGTTCTCCGCTAGGATTGTCTCTTTGATTTGCTTTAATGTGCTCATCCATATTTCCTCCGGGCCTGTGGACTTTCCTTTAAAAATTCGACTATTTCGTTCCCACCATAAATTCCAAACATTGAAGCCAGCTGAAATGCTCCATGCTCGTCTGATAATTTTGCTATGAAACTTTCCTTCTCCCCACTCGCTAAGGGTTTGAATTATATCCCGTGGGTTTCTTTCTGTTGTCGCAAACAGATTTTTTGTTTGCTCCCACTGGAAATGAGCTGCACTGCAGCCATTAAGCAAGTGTTCCTGGTCTTCTTCTGCTGAATTACAGAGGCAACATCTCGCAGGGCCAGAGAATCCCCTTTTTTGGATTCTGTCCCAAGTTAAAATCCGCTTTCTTACAACCAACCAAGCAAACAGCTTAATCTTCGGCCACCACTTTGTTTTCCATATCTTTTTCCACTTTTGTTCTTCCTCTCCTGGATCATTCTGGGTTTTTAGTTTGTAGGCTTCTTGTATTGAGAATATCCCTTTTGTTTCTTTGCCCCATCGGAGGATGTCTCTGCCATCTCTCTTTTTTATCTTCCTGGAATCGGTTTCCTTCCTGTACGTTATTATTTTTTCTTCCGTTGCGTTCCTTTTCCATTCCTCCAGAGGTTTCCATTCTCGCCATTCCTCATTTCCAGGTGCTGCATTCCAATAATCTTTAACCGTCAGGAGTCCTCTGTCTACACCTGTTCTGTGAATTTCCTGCATGCCTTGTACGTTCATCATTTTTCCCCTTTGCTGCCAATCTTCATCCCAAAATCTCGCTATCTGGCCTCCTCTTATTTCCCAGAATATATGATTGTCAACTAAGTCCCTGCTTTGGAGGGATAAGTTCCAAATATCCGAGCCCCGGGGGATATTTTGGTCTCTAAGAATTCCTTCCGGGGAGAGAGGCATATTGTATTTAACAGTCCAGATTTCTTTCCATAAGTCCGGACCCCCTTGTAGCCATCTCCATCTTAATTTTGCAGCAAGGACTTGATTTAAGGTACAAGGATCTCTGAGGCCTAAGCCACCTTTTTCTTTGGGTTTAGTTAGACTCTTCCACGAACAGAGGGCCCATTTATTTTGTTGTTTCGGGCCACCCCATAGAAATTTTCTATAAATCTCAACCAGTTTATTACAAATTCCTTTCGGGGCAGCCATAACAGATAATGGATATATCGGGATTGCTTGTATAGTGGCTTTGAGCAGCACAACCCTAGCTGCCAGGTTCAGAGCGCGGAAGGTCCAATTATCCAGCCTTTTCATGATCTTTTCAATGATATTTTTCCAGTTTCCTATTTTGAGGGTAGATGTGTCCAGCATAGTTCCTAGATATTTGGTAGGGAGATCCCCTGTCCTATATCCCATGACCCTGGTTAGATGATTCTTAACCGGTTCCGCTGTGTTAAAGAAAAAGGTTATGGATTTGTCCTTATTCACTTCCATCCCTGAACCATCCATAAATAGCTCTAGAATTTTCTTTATCCTATTGACTTCTTTCAAGGTGGCTTTGCAGTATATCATTATGTCATCCACAAATTGTTGGTGTGTGACTGTGGTTCGATTCCCCCATAATCTGAGGCCTTGAATTTTCCTTTCTCTTGCTTCTTTTTTAAAGTATCTACCTAATCCTTCTGCTGCAATTATGAAGAGAAAGGGAGATAAAGGGTCCCCTTGTCTGAGACCTCTTGAGGCATTGAAAGTTGCTGTTGGCGCTCCATTCAGCAAAATAGAGAAATTCGGAGTAGAGATCATGCTTATGACCCATTTAACCCATCTATCACAGAATCCAAAGGCTTTAAGGATTGTTTCTAGGTACTTCCAGCTTAGCCTATCATAGGCTTTTGAAAGGTCAAGTTTAATTAGCATACCCTTTTCTTTTTTAGTTTTCATAGTGTGAAGGACTTCCTGGGCCACCACAAGCCCATCCAGAATCTGCCTTCCTTCAACAAACCCTGTTTGCTCTCGGGAGATAATACTTGGTAGGATCAGTTTTAATCTCTGGGCAACTATTGATGCCACTATCTTATAGATGACATTACACAGGGCTATAGGGTGAAAGCCATCAGCCTACTCAGTCTGATTAGTTTTTGGAATCAGGGTTAAAAGGGTTGAGTTTATTCCTGGCCATATTCTTTGATTTATTCTGGCCTCCTCTACAACTTCCAGAACTTCTGCTGCAAGGAACTTCCATCCTGCTTGGAAGAATTAAACTGTGTACCGATTCGGGCCAGGAGCTTTGTTCCTTTTCATGTTTCTAACAATGTCCTCCACTTCTTCCATGGTGATTTTTCGCATGAGTGCCAAGTTTTGGTCTCTTGTAACTACATTTGGAATTTCAGTACTTATCTTTGCTATGGCATCTGCTCTGTTGGTTTGTGGTTCCTTCAGAATGTCTTTGAAGTGATTTACCAGAACTTTTTCAATTTCTTCATGTTGTATAACTCTTTGCCCTTCTTGGTTTTTTATAGAGAATATTCTGTTTCTTTGTCTATGCTGAACCATTGCTTTATGAAAAAACTTAGTATTCCTCTCTCCCTCCCTAAGCCATTGTACCCTTGATTTTTGCTTCCATAAAATCTCTTCTTGTTTCCTTCTTTCCTCTAGATGATTTAGTACTCTGCCTTCTTCTTGTGTTCTCTCCTCTTCTATTCCTTCCCTGATATCCATCTGCTGAAGGTCTGCCATTCTTTGTTCTAGTCTCTTTTTTTCTTCTATAATATTCCCAAATTATTCTTTATTCCATTTCTTTATCTTATTATTCATCTCCTTCAGTTTGAATTGGAAGGTGTGCATCTTATTTTTTCCCCTTTGCTCACTCATCGTCCACCATTCTTCAAGCTTCTCCATCAGTCCTTCATTTCTCAGCCAGAAAGCTTCAAACCTGAAGGGCTTATTGGGAGGCCTTTGCTTTAAGTCTATCTCTAATTTAACCGGCCAATGGTCCGATCCTGCTACCGACAAAATTGTGGCCTCTATAAATACATCTTTCAACATTATTTGTTTTGAGATTAAGAATCTGTCAAGGCGGGAGGCTATTTGGTTTGCACCTCCTCTCCTATTGTTCCACGTATGGCTTCCATTGATGGTTTGAATGTCAATTAGGTGCTGGTCTCTTATGAGGTCTCCAAACAGTTCCATGACCTTATCCGTTCTTCTATTTCCTCCTCTTTTTTCATCTAAGGATTTAATTAGATTGAAATCCCCTCCTACTATCCATTGTTTGCCAGGTATGAGGCAGCGTAGGGCTTTTAGATTTTGCAAGAAATTTTCCTTTTCATTTTGAAGATGAGGTCCGTACACCCCTGTTATAATAACCTCTTCCTTCGTTCCTACTATACTTGCTGTTCCAGATAAGATTCTTGGGAGACTCATCTAGTTACTGAAGTGTATTTCCTCTGGGTTCCAGATAATTATCAAGCCACCAGCGCTTCCAATTGCATCTAGCCCCATCATTTCATAGCTACTCCTGTTTTTGTTCAAAATTTCTCTCATTTTCTCAGTACTTATTTTTGTTTCCTGTACTATCATTACACTAGGCTTCTCTTTTTTCAATCTTTCATTCAAATACCTTTGTTTGCCTCTGCTGTTGAGGCCTCGTATATTCCAGGTTGTAATAATCATCTTAACAGTTTTGGGGGGGATTGGAAGACCTCTGATAGAGGGATAACTCTTCCAGAGTTAATAAGCATCTCACCCACTTCTTGTATCATTTCCCCCATTGTTTTCCTCCCTCTTTTTTTGCCTCCCTTGCCAATGCTGCCCGCTCCTATGTTTTGCGTTTCCTATTTCTCTAGTTGTTGATTTTCCTTTTCTTCTGTCAGTCTCTTTTTTTCCTTATATCTTTGAAATGCTTCTTTGTATCTTTGTTTTTGTTCTTCTGGGATGAATCTTTCATCAAGCCTTTTCCATTCCTGAAGAAGTTTCGCCATTACTTGTTCTTCTTCTTCTCCTTTTGTTTTCTTTGGGTCTATTTCCATGTCTCCTTGATCTCCTTGGGTTTCACCTCTGGGTTCAGCCCCCTGTTCGTTATTCCTATTATTTGCCTATTTGTTTGATTTTTCAGTTATTACCTCCATTCCATCTATTTCTTCTTCTTCGCTCACCTCTGTCTCTAGCCCTTCTTCCTGTAGGGCTTTAAACATGTTTATAGATTCTGTTTTTTGGGTTACTTTCTGATTACCCCTCTGCGTCTTTTTATTTCCTCTTCCTCTTCTTCTTGGAACTTCTCTGAAGTCCTCTCTTTCTACCTCTGTTTTCCTTGTTGCATTGCTTCCGCTTTTTTTTGCTTCCTTTTCCTGTTCAGCTAGCGTAATAGGGCATTCCCTATACAGATGACCATATTCATGGCATGTTCGGCAGCGAAATGGAATATGTTCGTAGTCTATAGGTTGGTGCCATAGCTCATCATGATATTCCAATTCTATAGTGTCTGGGAGAGGCTCTGTGATGTTCATGTACGCACATATTCTAGCATAGGTGTTGAACTTCCCTCTCTTTGTTGTTTCCGCCACTTTAACAAAAGAACCTATAGTATTTCCTATGCCTTTAAGGATCTCTGGTTCCCAGAATTAAGATGGTAGACCAAAGAGTCTGATCCAAATTGGAGCAGCTAACATCCTTTCCTTATCTGGGTTGTAGCATTCAACCCATTCTCTCATGAACATACCAACGTTGTTCATGAAATAAGGTCCCTCCTCAAAGACTCGTCCCCTATCTTCTAGGTTAGAGAATATCAAAGTGAAGAACCCCTTTTCTCCCAACTTGACTTCCACATGTCCTTTTGGTTTCCACTTCTGATAGATCCATCTCATAAGATCCTTTTCAGCAGGCCAATATCCTATAAACTTGCAAATCAAGGCAGAATCATGCATATGGCTTCTGTAATTTTCTAGTCTATTAGGTGGGATTACAAACCTGGGTCTGCTCGAAGTCCTAGGTAGGCATCTGCTCTGGAATCCTGATCTCCTTTGTGCTCCCGTTTCTGAAGTTTCTCCTTCTTTGGTTTGGCCTCCTTCACTCTGCTTTTCCTTTCTATTTTCCCCTGTTAAAGCTGCTTTGAAGGAGGGGATCTCTCCCCCCCCATTCTCCGACTCCATTCCTTCCCCTCCCAGCGTGATTCAACTTTGGTTCTGGAACCAAGCCCAGTGTTAAGCAGGAGATCCTGCTGGCTGCAGAGTAAACCCTAGTTACCTACACGTGATCGCATCTCCCGCCAAGCTCGAGGTCTTGCAGCTCCAAGCGCATTTGCATTTGCATTCAGAATGTGTCTTTTGTGCTTACATTGAAATCAATGCAAAATGTCAATTTAATCACTTTAAAATTAATGTACCATCATACATTCAATTACATCAAATCAGAGATCAACATCTACATTGAAATGAATGCATCTAATGCAAGCAATCAAATAAGATTAGAAAACAACATTTACACTCAAATCAATGCATCTAGTGCAACTAAGCAAATACGATTATAAACCAACATCTACATTGAAATCAATGCATATAGTGCAAGCAATCAAATAGGATTAGAAATTACTGTCTACACTGAAATCAATGTATCTAGTGCAAGCAATCAAATAGGATTATAAATCACCATCTACACTGAAATCAATGCATTTAGGGCAAGAAATCAAATATAATTAGAAATCGTCTACATTTAAATCAATGCATTGAGTGAAAGTAATAAAATATTATTAGAAATCAACATCTACATTGAAATAAATGCATAGACTAGTGAAAGCAATCAAATAGGATTAGAAGTCACCATCTACACTGAAATCAATGTTGCATTTAGTGCAAGCAATTAAATAGGATTAGAAATCATTTACATTGAAATTAATGCATCTAGTGCAATTAATCAAATATCATTAGAAATCAACATATACACTAAAATCAATGCATCTAATGAAAGCAAACAAATAGGATTAGAAATCACCATCTACACTGAAATCAATGCATATAGTGCAAGAAATATTCTTCCCTCTCTGCCCCCTTCATATATACCTATATCTCCCTCCAACTCTCCTTCTTTGTCTCTCTATCTCAACCCCCCAAATGCACATGCTCTCTCAATCCATATATATCATTCTCTCTATCCATTCCTTACTCTCTCCATCGCTCTCTTCTTCTCTCTCTTAACTTTCCATCTATATTATTATCTCCCTTTGTCTCTCTATATCACCACCAAAACATACACTCTCTTTCTCCAATATATCTATCTATCCCTCCCTCCTCCTCTCTCTCTCTCTCCCCTGCTTCTATCTCTCTTCCCTCTTGTTTCCCTCTATCCCTCTCTCTCTATCTTCCTTATCACTCTCTCTCTCTTCCCTCCAACTCCATCTCTCTCTTTCTCTCTCTCTCTCTCTCTCCCCCATTCTCTCCATCTCTCCCCCTTTGTCTCTTTATCTCACCCCCAAACATACACATTCTCTCTCCATCTCTCCCTTGTCACTCCCTCTCTCTCTTCAATTCTCACTCTCTATCTCTATGTATTTCTTCTTCCCTCCCTCTCTCTTCCTCTCTCCCTCCCTCTCTCCTCGTCTCTCTCAAGTCCGCTCTCTCATACTTCCTCTCTCTCCTTTCTATCCTACCTCCCTTTCTCTTCCCCTGTCACACTCTCTCTCTCTCTCTCTCTTTGCCCTCCAATCTTCTATCTCCCCCCATCACTCTCATCTTCTCTCTCGTTCTTCCTCTCTCTCCCTTTCTCTCCTACCTACCTCTCTCTTCCCCCACCTCTCTCTCTAAATATGTTACCATATCCCTCCCCCTCTCCTTCTCCCCCCTTCTCTCTATCTCTCCTTCTTTGTATCTTTATCTCACCCCTAAACATACACTCTCTTTGTCCATCTCTCCCTTGTCACTCCCTCTCTCTCCACTTCTCCCCCTCTATGTCTTTCTTCTTCCATTCCTCTCTCCCCTTCCAACTCCATCTCTTTATCCCTCCCTCTCTCCTCTCTCGCAAGTCCTTTCTCTCATCCTTCCTCTCCTACCTTCCTCTCTCTTCCCCATCTCTCTCTCTCTCTTCCCTCCAATCCTCTCACTATCTCACTCCCTCTCTCCTTCTCTCTCTCCCCCCTCCATCTTTTTGTATCCCTTTCCTTCTCTTCCCCTTCTCTACCTCTCTCACTCATATCCCCCTTTCTCTCTCTTCATTCCTCCTCTCCCCTCTCATTCAGTTTATCTCCATCTCTCCCTTCTCACTCCCCCTATGTCTCCACCTCTATCACTCTATGCATTTGTTCTTGCCTCCCATATATTTCTAGAGTTAATATATATCATGATATATTAATATATATTATAATATAACAAATTTAATATTGTATTAATCCAAAGTTAATTAAATTTAGTAATATTAATATTATAATATATTAATATGAATATTAGATTTAACAATAATAATAATAATAATCTTTTTAATATTAATATTAGGGTTAATAATGTGTTTTTTGCAAGGTATTAATAATAATTTGGCCCATGGTATTTGGCCTATAGGCTTCACATAAATAAAAACTCTTTTTTGAGTGTTAGTAAGTATAAAGAGGTTTATGGAGTAAATATAAAAAGAGATTTTATTTATTTACCATACATGTGGTTTATTTTTAATTTTATTTATTTATCATATCTCTTTTAATTACCATGGTATTTGGCCCATAGGATTGATATATAATTATATGTTGATTTCTAATCCTATTTGACATATTTTTATTTATTTACCATACCTCTTTAACCTTCTTTTATATTTATTTATTTACCATACCTATTTTATAAGTATGGTATTTGGCCTATGGTATTTATAATTACTTGTCCCATGGTATTTGAATCATATCCTTCACTTAAATAGAACCTGTTTTTTGAGTTTTCGTAAATATAAATATGTTTATGGAGTAAATATAAAAAGAGGTTTTATTTATTTACCAGTAAATATAAAAAAAATGTTTATTTATTGACCATACCTCTGGTTTATTTCTATTTATATTTATTTATCATACCTCATTTTTGAGTCTTTATATTTTAAATTTATATTTTGTTTATACATGGTAATAATTAGATTGATTTTTAAATAGGGCTGACATTAGATTAAAAATGTTAAATGTTAAATGTTAAACATTATGTTTACGTTTGCATGTTTATGTGTTTATGTTTATGTTTTTACATGAGATCTAACACATACTGGGGTGTAGAGTGCCTCTCAGCGCAAACATTTATTACATAAGGCATTTACAAATGAGACAATGGCCTGATAAGACAAAACTGCTAAAGGACAAAACTCATCAAATGGATAGATCATTTGCTTCTTCACAGAGTTCACTTGTGATGTAAGTGTGCCATACTCTAAACTCTGTTGCAATGGCTTCGACCTAGATTAGAAAGTCCCCTTTGTAGTACACCTTCCCCTGTAATGCCTCTATCAATATGTTCTTGGATCTTGATTACACATTATTCGACAACCATGAAAGCTTCATGTGCACTTTCACTGGTGCAAAGGCATGCTACTAAATAATGTCCTTGGTTACCTCCAAGACTTCCTATTCTATTACTTGCTTGATTTGTTCAATGTACTCCTTGATCTCTTGAAAGATGACTTCCCTGCCTCTGATTGCTTCAAGAGATCCGATGTTGGACACCCCTTGTTTTTGTGTAAGAGACTCAAACCCATTATGTAGTCATTTGTAAGTAGCCATGGTCTTAACCGATTTTGCTCCAAGATATGAGTAATGTTGTAGGTGAAGTCTCAACTGGACTCTGTCAATCTCTGTGGTAATTTTATCCTTGTTTTCCAAGTGTTGCAGAGCATCTCGACACATTAGGAGAATTTTGAGGTTTAAAATGGGTCTCCTAAGGAAATTATAAAATAATAGTGGAAATAATAAAATAATATTAGATTACTCATCAAATTTTAGAGGGAAAAAAGAAAAAGCTAATTTTTTTTTAACTCGTATTTTCAAGTTATCTCCCTATGGGTTTACTAAAATTTCGAGCAACAACACTCGTTGGATGAATTTGATTCTTCATTTGAAGTAGTACCCATGTTCCATACTTTCGATGGACCCTGCTACATGAAAAGTCAGAAATACATGAAAATGGAGATTACAATCACATTTTCCATGTATTTCTCATTTTTCGTATAGAAGGGTTCATCAAAAGTATTCAACATGGGTACTCCTTGGATGAGGAATTAAATTTTTCATTCAATGAGTACTCCCGCTCAAAATTTGAATAGAACATTAGGAAGATAAATTGAAAATACGAGTTGGAAAAGTAGTTTTATTATTTTATTATTTTTTAATCTTTTTACTTTTTTAATCCAAAATGGTGAATCATCCCCCATGGTTGACATCATCATCTTGAATCCTATTGGTTCTTATAAATTTTATTTTGGTTGTACATTTTTCTTAGGAGGTCCATTTTAGACCTCAAAATTCCCCTAATGTTTGGTAGTCCACTCGTGCATCTAGTCAATTGCTTTGTTGCTATTGTCAGGAGTTTCACCACTTCCCATGTGTTATTGATCCAAAATGGATCTAGTAATAGACTTCTAAGTCTAAAAATATTCCTCACAAAGGAAAAGGAAAGTCAAAGGATGCTCTTGGAAATAGTTTCATTGCATAGATCTCTTCATTCTGAATCTAACACAATTTGAATGGGCTAAAATGGACTTCGGATGAAGATGTTATTGTAAAAAGAAATTTGCCCATTATCCTTAGAAAATGAGGCAAATTCTTATAAAAGTGGACTTAAGGGCTTCTTAAAGAAAATCACATTGGAAAGGTTCAAAGGGAGGACTTAACCAAAGGCATTAGGACTCCTCGATAGCGATCTTCGATATATCACATCGGAGGAAGGCCTTCATGCGATATCGAAACCATGGGAAAGCGATTTGCAATTGCGATCGGTGGATTGGTGATCGACACAGTCAAAGGGAAGTTGTATAGACCCCGGTCTGTTGTGACTTGCGATATGCAATGCGTCGATAGCATGATCGACGATCGACAATCAACTATTGGGACCGCAACAATACAAAGAGACCATGCCATTGCGACTTGCGATGAGCGATGATGTGATCACATCCAGACCGTTGGATCGTGAGCTTGATCAGACGGTGGAGGATCAATAGCAGGATATCACATCGCTATTATGTTAAGTCCATGAACCAAAGCTCCTGCTTGTTGCGATTGCAATATGCTATCAGATCCCGGACCTGATAGGATTATAAACACAATTGCATATTATTTGAAGTCTGGATTTTTGGAATTTCAGTGTATTGCTGTGTATTTGGTGTTTGGCCATAGGTAATGTGATTTGCGATGAGCGATGAAGAACATGGACCCGATAGGTTTATATGGGCGATTCTATATTAATTGAGTTCCCGCAAAATGCCCCATGATGGGTTTTCATTAGTTTTCCTGTGTATTGCGTTATGTGTTCGAAGGCGGGATTTCTGCAAGAGGAAGGCCGGATGGTTGGGTTTCCTGTGCCCGTTGGTTCATTTTAATGGGACACTGGTTCTTTTGTCAAAACACCTGGTTTTCCCTAATGGAGGACTGTAACCAAATGGTTACAAATACAAAGAGAACAGAATTGACAAGGATTCGCGCAGAGGCCGAGCAAAACACAAAAAGCATAGAGAAAGAGGATTCTTGGAGGCTCATGTAGAGTAATGCTCAGAGGAAGCTTGGAGAAGCTCAGAGAAGCTTGACATAGCCACAAGAGGTTGGAAGACAGAGCCAAAGAACAACAAAGAGATCAAATGATCAAGCTATTGCTAATGTCTAATGTGTGCTGAAGACAGAAGAAGGAGTTCCAGAGACAGTTAACAAAATTCTGAAGGATTTGGTGCAATCTAGAACTCAAGATAGTTCAGAGCACTAATTGAAGGAGTCTAGTCCAAAGAAGCCTAGATCTGTCTGTAGAGTAAAGATAGCCTGGGGTAAGATGGTATTCTAAGCCCTTTGGTTTAGTTTTAAACCTATGAAGTTGAGTGTGGAACTTGTAAACGAATTTAAGCCATAATCCCAAAGAGCCTAGTCGAGATGAATAGAGCTCACAGAGATGTAGCCCAAGAGGTTTGGATGAACTCCTAATTATATTGTTTTTATGTGTGTTGGTTATTAGTTGCATTATTTGCTGTTATATATTTTTATATCAGTTTAAGCAAATCAACTTAAAGCACTTAACAGTTAAAGGCAAATACAAGCATACAACTATTTCAAGTTATTTATTCCGCAAATTGTCAATATAAGCCTTGATCTTGGGAATATATATAAGCTTTGGAGTGGGAAAGGTTCTTGTAAGCTAACAAGAAGCCTTTAGTGCCCCATTTTGAGATCAGGTGGTATCAAAGCCAAAGTTTGAGTAACCCCACCTCCAAAGAAGGTTATATCAAAGCAAGTTATACCAGAGCAGGTTGTATCATGATGCAAGTGGTATCATATTAGAATGCTTGATTGACAGAGAAATCTATATGCTTGGTTGACTTGAAAGGTGTTTGATTGTTTGTAAAATGACTGTTGTTTGAGTTTGCAGAGGTGAAGGGAAATCTATTGTTAACTAAGTCCAAGAGAGGACAAGAAGGAAGAAGGGATGAAGGCATTCTTCTTATCCTAAAGGACC
The DNA here is from genome assembly GCA_000404065.3 of Pinus taeda. NCBI lineage: Eukaryota > Viridiplantae > Streptophyta > Pinopsida > Pinales > Pinaceae > Pinus > Pinus taeda. Next base: position 87,531 of record APFE030773296.1, on the reverse strand, counting down.
TCAAAGCAATCCTTGAAGCACAAGAGGTTTGTTGCAAAAAGTTGCTTGAATAAGCTCTTTGTTAATCTTGTTTGAAGTTCCTTTGTTCTTTTTGATAATGACAACTTCTACAAGTGAGTCCTCAAATTATTCTTTCTTCACAAGATTCTTTGATGAAGACATGAAACTAGACTTGTTCATCATGATGGATATGGTGAGAGAAATGTATGAGGATGGAAGGAAGAGCATCATACTTAGAGAGCCATTGAATTCCATGAAGGAAGAGAAGTAGTTGCTTTCTGACAAATTGCAAGGAATGGAGAGGAAATTTCATATTGCAAATATGAACCTGAAAAGGATGCATGAATTGGAGACACAACTCCTTGTTGCCAAAGAAGCCTTGGTCAAGTATCAACTTGAAGAAGAGGTAAACAATTCCTTTTTGTCTTCAAATTCTTCTAAGAATGTTTACATTGGTTCTTTTGAAAAACATACCAGAGGCATAGGTTCCAAGTTAATTTCCAAGATGGGCTATGAGGGAAAAGGTTTGGGCAAACATGCTCAGGGTATTGTTGAGCCAATAATAGTTGAGGACAGGACTAATTATTTGGGTCTTGGCTATGGACAGTCTTATGGAGAAAGTTCCAAAGCTGCCCTGAAGACCATTGAAACAACTCCAAGAAAGAGTTTCATTGCAGGTCTTCTACCTCAAAAGTGTAAAGATTGTATTCTTGGGGAATGCAATGGTGTCAAGCATACTTTGCAGAAAGAAGGTGTATATCAGCATACACTTGAATCAAAGAGTTGTGGAAACTCTGAAACCATTGAAGAGGTTGATGGTGTTCCAAAGGGAGCTACTTCTTCATTCAATTCACATATTCATGAAGGCAATAAAGGTGAAAGAGAAAGGTATAAATATGGTTCTAACCATATTCCTTTTGATTATGTTCAGCATGGTAAATTTCCATATAAGTATGGGAAAAGAATTGCATGTTCCTTTTGTGGTTTGGGTAACCATAATGTTTCTAGATGTTGGAAGAGAATGGCCACATACAGGAAACTTTTGAAGGAAAGGAAACAAGAAGCCAAAGGTCCCCTGGACAAGGAAAATCATGTTGTCAAGAGGATGCACATGTGTTGCACTTACTACCATAAGCAAGGACACATTGCTGAAAAGTGTTGCACTCTGAATCCAACAATGCTTCCATGAAACTTCAAGAAGGTGGAAAGAGAAAATGGTAGGAATGGAAAGAAAGATTCCATGATTGATGTGTTTCAAGATGATTCACATGTTTTTGTTGATGTGCAGACAAAGGAAGGACCTTTAAAATGGATTGGTAAGAAATGGTTAGAATTCTTATCCAATTAAGATTGCATGTATATTGATATCATGCATATATTTGCTAGTAGAATGCAGGTTGCAGGGTTTTACCAAGAAGGCGAATGGAAAAGTTGAGTAGGAGACTCACTTTATTGCTGCAACATTATGTTCATTTCAGCTTCGAAACTACAATGTACTTAAGAAAAAGTTGAAGGACGAAATTCGTGCATGAGAATGATGTGCATGAACACAGGGATGTTAATGATTTCCTTGTATTTAAACATGTATGTGTGATTAACTTGAAGGGTTGATTACTTTTTTGAAAACATGCATGTAATGCAATATTGACTTGAGAAAAGTTGATTTGGTCTCCAAGATGGAGATAATGATGAAGTGTTTCATCTTTGAAAAAGAACTTTAGAATTATTTTTCTACATGCCTTACTTGAAGGGTCAATTGTTTTAAAGGCATGTTTTGTTGGCTTGTTATCTAGTCAATCATTTGTATGCAGATGTAAAGACATGGAGGTATTCACAAAATGTGAAATCTGTTTCTTTTGTTGAACCAGAAGTTTAAGCCATCCAGTTGTTGTCTGTAATCCTGCTATTGTTAACAATTGTTGTTAATAGTATGTCAAACAGGTACAAATGAAAATGTTGTGAAGCATATGTAACTTCACATTGGTTTGAGCCACCTTGGATTAATGATCAAAGCAGATAAGTTCAAACTACCTTCTGTGACCTTCTTAGCAAGAGTTATGCAGGAAGTCAAGGAGGAAGATAGTTGTTCCCAAGAGGACAAACACATACAGGAAGGGAGTGTTCAAAGGCTTTGGTTCAAAGGCACTATGCAAGGCAAGTGTATGGTGGCTGAAAGAATAGGGTGAGGTACTCTCATATACTGTTCATATTAGTATATCAGTCTTTTGGAGTCCAAAAGCTTTTTAGTGGGAAGGAGTGATCCAAAATGGATCTAGTAATAGACTTCTAAGTCTAAAAATATTCCTCACAAATGAAAATGAAAGTCAAAGGATGCTCTTGGAAATAGTTTCATTGCATATGTCTCTTCATTCCAAATCTAATGCAATTTGAATGGGCTAAAACAGACTTTGGATGAATAAGTTATTGTAAAAACAATTTTGCCCATTATCCTTAGAAAAGGAAGCAAATTCTTATAAAAGTGGACTTAAGGGCTCCCTAAAGAAAATCGCATTAGAAAGGTTCAAAGGGAGGAATTAACCAAAGGCGGAAGGACTCCCCGATAGAGATCTCCAATATATCACATCAGAGGAAGGCCTTCATGCAAAATCAGAACCCTGGCAAAACGATTTGCAATTGCGATCAGCGGATTGGCGATCAGCACAACCAAAGGGAAGTTGTATAGACCCCGGGCCATTACAACTTGTGATATGCGATGCACCGATAGCGCTATCAGATATCGGGATCGCAACAATACAAAGGGACCATGCCATTATGACTTGCGATGAATGATGATGCGATTGCATCCGGACCGTTGGATTACAAGCTTGATCAGATGGTGGAGGATCAATGGTGGGATATCACGTCGCTATTATGTTAAGTACATGAATCAGAGCTCCTGCTTGTTGCAATTGCGATATGTGATCAGAGCCTGGGCTCGATAGGATTATAAACATGATTGCATATTATTTGAAGTCCAGATTTTCGGATTTTCAGTGTATTCCTGTGTATTTGGTGTTTGGCCATAAGCAATGTGATTTGTGATGAGCAATGAAGAACATGGAACCGATAGGTTTATAGGGGTGATTTTGTATTATTTGAGTTCTGGCAAAATTCCCCATGATGGGTTTTCATCATTTTTCCTATGTATTGAGTTACGTGTTTGAACATGGGATTTCTACAAGAGGAAGGTTGAACGACTGGGTTGCCTGTGCCCGCTGGTTCATTTCAATGGGACATTGATTCTTTTGTAAAAATGTGTGGTTTTCCATGATGGAGGAGTGTAACCAAATGGTTACAAATACATAGAGAACATAATTGATAGGGATTCACATAGAGGCCGAGTAAAACACATAAAGCACAAAGAAAGAGGATTCTCAGAGGCTTAGGCAGAGTAATGCTCAGAGGAAGCTTGGAGAAGCTCAGAGAAGCTCGACATAGCCACCAGAGATTGGAAGACAGAGCCAAATAATATCAAAGAGATCAAATGATCAAGCTATTGTTGATTTCTGATGTGTGCTGAAGAGAGAAGAAGGAGTTCCAGAGACAGTTAACAGAATTCTGAGGGAGTTGGTGCAAGCTAGAGCTCAAGATAGTTCAGAGCACTAATTGAAGGAGTCTAGTCCAAAGAAACCTAGATCTATCTGGTAGAGTAAGGACAACCTGGGGTAAGATGGTATTCTAAGCCCATTGGTTCAGTTAAACATATGGAGTTGAGTGTGGAACTTGTAAAATAATTTAAGCCATAATCCCAGAGAGCCTAGTTGAGTTGATTAGAGCTCGCGAAGATGTAGCCCAAGAAATTTGAGTGAACTCATAATTATATTGCTATTATGTGTGTTGGTTATTAGTTTCATTATTTGCTGTTATATATTTTTATATCAGTTTAAGCAAATCAACTTAAAGCACTTAATAGTTAAAAGCAAACACAAGCATACACCTATTTCAAGTTATTTATTTTGCAAATTGTCAATATAAGCCTAGATCTTGGGAATATATATAAGCTTTGGAGTGGGAGAGGTTCTTCTAAGCTGACAAGAACCCTTTAGTGCCCCATTTTCAGATTAGTTATTCTGAATGCCAATGAGAGGGGTCATGATCTATTGTATAAGTATCATCTCATCGTGTAATCGTGCCATAGTATCCTCCATTGCTCCTAGATCTTCAAGCATCACTTACTTCCATTTTGTGGTATACCACTAGCTTTTCGTTGCAAGATTTTCTAATTGTTGCTTCATTACAAAAAATTCTCTTTTCAACCTCACCCAACAAGTATTTTGAGTTATCCTATGCATTTGTAGCAAATGTAACATTTTCTACTATAACTGCCCTAAGATTTCTTCTCGTGTTGGAGGCAATCACCTTTTTTGTTGCGACTGAGACTGGATTATGAGGATCCTTCGGAAAGTACCTATGCCTTTACTGCACGATCCTCTTCTTCAATTGCTACAAACATTCATGACTCGGTCTGTTGGTGGAGGTGTAATCCCCATATCTCTAAATGGAAGATGACCTCCTGTGAGTGGTTGTTCATCTGGAGTACTGGGATCATCTTCCATGGGATGGATGGTATCTTCTTCTTCTAACTGCTCCTCCTCCAGCTCTTCAGTCAGTTATTTTTCTTCCAACCTCTGTGTTGTTCCTCCTCCTGAGACTACCTCTATTCTTCGTCATCTATCTGTCTCCTCTCTTCTCCTTCTACCTATTTCCTCCTAAGAAACTAATCTTGCTTTCTTCTCTTCTCTTCTTCCTCTTCTTCCTCTTCTCTCCACTTTGGATTTGTTTGTGTAGCTCCTATATTTAAAGGATAAACCTTCCATTTCCTACTGCTCTCTCTTGATGAATATTTTATCCTTTTCTTGGGAGATAACTTCTTTACTTGAGGTGTTGTTTCCTCCTCCTATTCCTACTCTTGCAAGTCTTGAGATGATGGATCATGAGGTGAACTGGTCTCCATGGCTGGATGTGTATTCATTTTGGAATTGTACCATTTCTTATCTTTTCATCTTCTGGTCTGGATAATGATGAATACCCCATGTAATGACCGACCCTTTGAGAATGCAGCCTAACAATTCACTTAGGATGATATGCATGGAAGTCTTTGATGGCGAAGTGTAGGTGCTTAAGATCTTCTATCTCAGTTGTCAATGCCTTCTAACTCTTTAAATCATACAATTTGATCCTCAATGGAAAGATAGGCCAAGGGGCTTTCTTCGTTTTCTGAAGAATTCCCGAAAAACCCTTGTCTAACTGATTTTCCACTTTTGCATGACATTTGAAGAATTTGATATATGTGCCCTTAGGAGCTGCAAGCTAGTGCTTGATATCTGAAGGGACTCCTTCACTTGATCATTCATCCATGGCGAATCAATGTCAAATATTAGGTGGAAAATAGTTGCAAAGAAGTTTTTAGCCAATCTGTTGTATACGCCCTTGAAGCTTCCTTTTGATAACACACTACAGTGGAAATAAATTGGAAACTTTTCTTTCGAAGACCAATTCCAATATAGTTTTGGAAATACATATTGTGCACATAGTTTTTCCAGGTGATATGAAAACATATAGAATTTTGGTGGTTGATTTTCCAATAAAGATGCTTTGGCTTGCCCCACTTGTCGCTGCAATTCATATGATAACATATCCACCCAATTGAAATATTTACCATGTGTCACCACCATATTGAGCATATATAACCAATTCCCTTGGAACACCTTAGTGTTCTTAAGCCCAAACATTCGATAATACACAACCATCAAATACTAATATACCTCTCTTAAGATATGTGGCAGAAAAACTGTTGATGGGCAATGGTGAAACTTGGAATGTTCTCAACACCATTGTTTAATAACATCAATTATGTCAAGGGTAGTCCATTTTGTGTAAAATTTGTCATTTGCATACTCATTGGGCTTGACCATCTTAAAGTATGTTTGCATATCCTCACCATAATAGGTGGCGAGGTTACTTCCACTCTCACTGCGTAGCACAAGGTGTGAGTCATCCATGTCTATGATGATCCATTCAATAGCTTCAACACATAGCATGCCTAGAAATCTGCATGTGATCCTGTGTATCCTAGATATCTTAATGTTGATATATGCATGAACATCTTTTAAGTCCTCCAGAAACTTCTCCTGCATGAGTGTGTTGTATATCATGCTCCAGGTAGCCTTTATCATCTTGTCAATAAAACACTGAGTATCTGTATATATAGGAACACTAGGATTTGGAACTTCAATCATCTCACCAGTTCTTTCTTTCGAAAGTTATTTTGAGGCCATTTTACGAGGTGACATGTATTGAACATATAATGACGGAGTGGTGACACTTGTGGCATGGTCACCTATTTGTGGAATCACACTCATAGTGACAAGATCAACTTAAAACAACTAAAGTCTAAGTATGAAACAAAGTTTGTAAATCACATTCAAAGTGTCATCACGGATGATATATCATGAAAAATAATGAACGAAATCCAAAAATAATTTTCATGTAAGAAAAATACACATGCAAACAAAGAGGACGCATGTTTAAAGCACGAACGAGACATGCATGGTCATTCAGGGCTTCATAGTGTGTTCATGCACTCAAGAAAGAGGAAAAATCATCCAGGGCGCATTGTCACACCCTGAAGAGTTGAAGGAAGAGCCCTTATAGTCTTCCCTATGCGACCATGCGTCCTAGGAGACAAGGAGGGCCACTACCACACTCCAAAAGGACGAAGGATGAAGAAATTCGAAATTCGGGTCTTCAAAGTGCGCATATGCACTCAAGGAAAAGGATGGCGCACTGTCACATGTTGAAGGGCTGAATGATTTGGTTTCGTGCCTTCTCGATGCGCCCATGCACCCTAAGGAAAAGAGGGTGCAATGTTGCACCCTGAAGGGTTGAAGGGAAAACTTTGTTCCTTCGTGATGCGCTCATGCGCTCAGGAAGAAATTGGGTTAAACATGGCACAGTTTTCATGGCTGAAGGAGCTTCAAGCTCAAGAAGTGTGCTCTGCCTATAAAAATCTTAGCAACAAGTTTAAACAACATAATTCGATGATCATACAAGGAGAATAATTATCTGCAAGGATTTATAGTTGTTGTTGCATGCATGGTGGAAGATGGAAGGGTTTCAAGAATGTGAGGAGTTACTTGCATGAGACAGTGGATGAACACTTGCAAGATGAACATTCAGCTAAAACAACAACAAAAAAAAACTACAAAACAAGAGATTGACAACAAATAAAGCAAGATTTGATAGTGAAATTAGGAAAAACGGTAAAAGATTTAGCATGCAATCTTACTTGTTGCACTGGTTGATGAAGGGCTTCTTGTTTTTCTAGTTGTGTGCTCAACTTAAATGAAATGATTATGGAAAGAATGATTAACTGGGTTTATTTAAAGAAATTAACTTGAAAAATTGGTTCATGCATGAGTTCCACTTTTCTTCACATGAAGAATTATCTAAGAGTGATTTAAGGTGATTCTTACTTTCTAGGAGTGCACCCTCATGCAACTAGTTAGCTCATGCATGCAATTGGACAGGGTGTATGTCTTTGACACGAAGAAGTGTGCCCTGGTAGGGCACACTTGCTCAGCCTGAATGAATGCGCCCAAGTAGGGCGCACTTCTTCAGCTTGAAGGAGTGTGCTCACCTCAAGTGCAAACCTTTTTCAACTCAAAGTGTACTTTTGCGTTTGTGAGAGATTTTCTTGATTTCTTCCTTTTATTTTTTCGGTTTTGTGTGCTTTTTTTAGTGTGGGCATGGCTAGAAGGAAATTTTCTAAGTCAAGAAAGATTGCGAGTCCACCTAACCTCAAAATTACTAACTTGAACACTTTTAATGATTAAGTGATGATGCTTGAGACACATTGACTTAGGAGGATATGACACTAGGAGAAAACATTCAAATAAAAAATCAAACCACATGATGATGCATGGGGGCTTGAAACGACAATTAGCATAAGCTCCAAAATCGACATAAGAAAAACGTTTGAAGGATCTTGCAGTGACAACAAGAACCTTCTATCTTGATTTGATATGATTGTCTAGGGAATCCAAAAATGTATCCACACATGCTCAAAGAAGAACTTGGTAGTGGCTTCTGTTGTGATACTCTTCTTGCAAGCAACGAGTATGGCCATCTTAAAAAATCTATCAATGACCAGAAACACACAGTCATTACCATGCTTGGTAGAAGGAAGGGAAGACATATAGTCCATGGAGATGGACTCCCAAGGCCGGCTAGGAGCGGGTATAGGGGTTTACAAGCCTTGATTTTTAATGGTTGGTTTGGCAATGGCACAAGTAGTGCATGACCTGATATATTTGCAAGCATCTTGTTAGAATTTTAGCCAATAAAAATACTTCTGTAGTATATGCCCCTATCTTCTCCACACTAAAGTGCCCTACTACTCAACTGTAATGTTCCTCCTAGATTAGTTTGGCACAATTACTTCAAAGAACACATATGTGTCCTAGGTAGCACAATAGTAAATCCTAGATGCAGAAGTCTAGAACATGCTTGCCTTCCATCAATATCTGGTATGTGCTGGCGAATTTTGGATCATTGTTGTATAGTTGCAACCATCCAAAGGTCTCATGTCCACAAGAGTTAATAACAATGGCCAATTCCATAAATAGGGGCCATCTAAGGTAATTTGTGACGTGATTGGTGCTACCATTCTTGTATTTAATGCTCAAATGAAATAATTGCAGATTTGTGGACCATTTCTAATAACGATCGTTCTGTAACTTCTCTTTTGTCTGCATAAATTGTAGAGGTTAGTGGTCTGTGTGGATGATCATTTCCTTTCCTAGAATATAATGTTTCCATTGTTGATAGGCCTTCATGATGGAATATATCTCCTTATCATAGGTGAGGTATCTTGATCAAGAAGCCCGAGTAGTTTAGTGACAACACTAGTTTTCAAAATGACTCCACGATCATCTTGTGTGGGTTTGACGATTAGACGCCATGATAAATCCAAATAAATGTGAAAGAGACACGTTGATTCCGCTGAGTCTATTTGACAGTATAATTTTTTCTTATACACATACAAAACCTTAAATGTACTCATTGACACTTAGCCTATCCCTCAACTGGACTATGTGAACTCCCTAATTTGATCATCTGTGCATTGATTCCATGTTTTATTTTGGGTACAATAAACATAGATCCATCTTAAGTACATATCTAACATGAGCTAAGAGGGATCAAATTTCTTCATGTGCAAAATACAATGTGTTATTTTTCATTGTTTAAATTGTTAAATTATATTTTTGAATACTAAAAATAGAGTATATTTAAGACCAAATAAACTCTTTAACAATAAAATATTGTTTTTTCGTGACATTTAAAACAAAATCAAATGATATATAATATATATGTAATTGACATTAAAATATTTTACATAACGTGTACATTAAGCCATTTTATCATGTAAATTAAAATGGTTTTTTCATTATTAATATATTTTTAAGTATATGTCAATATTAATTTGTAGTGAAATATTTTATTGATAACCCACATTGAATATGTTTTTTATAAACAACATTAAAATATTTTATTTTAATATTTCTTTCTCTATATATAGATATATATGAAGTTAATATACATAAATTAATTAACATAGGTTTTCAAATAGTTTATTATAAATATCTTGTTCAAATATTTTTGAAAAGTATAAGACTTAAACATCTTACACATTTTTTTTAACCTTTAATTACTTTACAACATATTCATTTTTTCATTTTATTAGAGCGGACATTATTTTTCTATTTAAAACATAATTTTTATTTTAAAGGAGGACAGACGGACGGACATACTTACACATCCCCCTCATATTGGGCCGTGGGACCCAAAAGAGGAGCTAAAACACATCCCCTCATATTGGGCAAAGGGATCCAAAAGATGAGCTAAAACTTTGTTTTTTAGGCTTTGAAATTCAAATTTAAAATAGCTCGATCTAGGGTTTAAGAAACCCTCTATAGTGGTTAAACCAAGGCTCGATCTAAGTGTCATAATTGTCTTAAAAAAAAGAAAAGCGAGCCTCTAAATACTTGTCTATAAGTTAATTGTAAAATGTATTGATCCCACAATTTTTTTATTTTTTTTTTTTTTAAATATCAAATATATGCAAACCTATTTTTTCTTAATTATAAGTCAATTTTTATTATTATTTTACCAAGAAAATAATTATAATAATATATAGATAACATTTTTGAAAATTTGAAATTTAAAAAAAATAATAATTTGTTTATTTTTTGATTTTAAGTATAACATAGTTTATATGTAATCATTATATATATAGTAGAAATTTTCAATAAAAATAAATCAAATTATAGTAAGTAAATAAAAAAACAACAAGTAAACTAAACTAAATTTATAATTTATTATTTTAAAAATAATTTCGTACGCATATTTAAATCTAAATTACTCAAATTCAAATTAGTCAAATAATATTTTAAAATTTATGATTTCCTTATGTTTTTATTATTTTAAAAATATATATGGCAAAGTGCAGTGACATTTTATAGGTTGAGAGAAATTTATAATCACAGATACCATTGCATCCATTACAACTATATTAATTATAACTTACAACTATTACAACTACGTTAATTATTATAACTTCACAAATTTCTTTTGCTAAACATGTGTGCGTGAGTGAGATTTTAATAGATATGATTATTCATATAAAAAAATTATGATATTTATTAAATTAAATTGATAAATTTTCTTATGCTTAATCAGTTTATTATTTAAATTATAACATTGAAAAATTAAATGATATTAAAAACTAATTTTTAAGTTACCAAAATATAAATATAAGAATATTACAATTTCAATTGCAAATGAGATATAATCATTTTTCAATTTTATACACCAAAATGCTAGAAATGAAATGAGAAATTAATCCACACCATTGTTAATTACCTATTCAAATGTAATTAATAATTACATTTGTTTTTTTAAAACTACTTAAAATTTTAAAGTATGCATATCATTATTGATATTTGCATAAATTCTAAATTTTCCAGCTTTAGAGCTTTAAGGCTTGATCGAGCTCCTAACCTGGGGTTACACAGGAGCTCGATCAAGTGTTAGTTTTAATGCCCGATCAAGTTATTTTTTAGTGCTCTAGGAGCTCAAATGAGTGCTTAAAAAATTCTTGATCAAGTGCTTAAATGGCTCGATCAAGCCATCATCGTTTCTACCCAAATGCACCCTCTCGAAAAAAACTGTAACCCATCTCCATGCTTTCACCTAGTGATTAACTTATTCTTCTAGAATAAAGCCAATGTTGTTAATGAAAGTGTTATCATGGTCTCCAAGGTCCCCAGATGCAGAATGAAGTTCGATCCCTTTCATCCAATGAAGACGAGAGCAGAGAACAACCCTAGAAAAATCTTTCTATGTCTATGGATCCAATTGTTACTACTACTGCCCCACTCAAAAGATCCTAAGTTAGTTCGTTGTAATTCACAACAAAACTTGGTTATACAAAATGCAATTCCAAAGTACACAAGTGAATTGACTCCTGCTATGAAATGACATTTCCATTCTTGTTTTGCATCTGATTGAACAAAATATTTCAAGCGTATTGGCTATCGGTTCATAAATAATTGATAACACAATGTTCGAGAATAACACTCATACATGGATACTAATATCTTATAATGATGTAAACCAAAACTCCAAATTTGTTTTCTTTTTCTTTTTTTTTTGTAAATTTCTCTTGATCATAATCATTATAAATCATCAAAATTTAAATATACTCTAGCTATTGTGATCCAGATTTATGAAGGGAATGAAATGAAAATATAAAACAGAAACACAAAGATACAATGAAACTAAACTTTAATTAATAAATAAAAAATATTGAAAATTGTTTACATGTAGAAGGAAAATAAACTAGCTCAAACAATGACAACTTATCTCTAAGAAGAAATGTGATGGTTACACGCCTCCCTGAATTGTGTTACAATGAGGCTGAAAGAATTTTTTTATCATGAAGAAACGATGATAAGCCATAAACATCCAAAACCATAACCATAGGAGATGAAGCATCGAAAGCTTATGGAACCTAATGATGTAAGTTGGAATGTCAAATTCCCTAGGTCTTAACTTTATCATGCGATCTCCGTTTGGCATGCATGATATCCCGTAAGAAAATTATGTCTGAGGATAATAAATTTCGGCTACAAACATCAACTAAAGACTCATGTTTTTCCGTTTCCCCGAAATTTCCATTAGGGCCTCAAAACGACTCCAGAATTTTAAGACCTGAAAACTACCAAAAATAGAAAACTACCAAAACAAAAATATACTAAAAACTAGGAAATTGATAAGAAACTATGTTGTGAGAAAGGTAGAATAGGTGGGTGGCCACCAGTATCCACTTGGATCAGTCCTCTCCTCTTAGGAATAAATGGTCTCCATTGTGTTTTGTGACTCCATGATATGGGGAAACTTTTGCTAAACTTGATCCCTAATGAGCCTCTTCCCTTGGTGCAAGAATTGGCCTTATTTGACAACCCGATAAAATTGGATCCTGTGTTGATGAGTGTTCTTAATATATGTTTCCATGATATGATTAGTTGTGGCTTGTTCATTGCAATTTGTGTTGATTTTTGTTGTTGTTAGTTGCTTGACAATCTCTGATGTGTCCAATAATGGTGGAAGTAATGTTTGAAAGCGATCCACATTTAATACTGGGTGCAAGCCAAGGAATGGGGGGATACTTAGTTTGTAAGTGTTGTCACCCACAACCTTGGTGATGGTGTATGGTCCTTATCAAAGTGGGTGAAGATTTCGATGGGCTCCTACAAGGCATTATTTCTGCAAATGCAGCCCGACCTTGCTGCCCATTTGAAACTTATGTGGCACCTGATGTTGATCATGACGTTGCTTGTACTTACTTTTAACCTTGTGCAAGATATCATGAACCTATTGGTAGATGTACTGAATTCGTTCAATAAACTTGGTGGACTTGTCAATGTTGGATTGAACATGTGCAACTTTTTCCTGTGCAGTTGCAAGGGGCAATGCAACATCAAGGGACACAATGGTTGAAATACTAGGCCCACTTGAAAGGAGTTGTGGCTAGTTGAGATATGGAGAGATCTAATCTAGCTATGTTAGACATAGGGGAGACTCTTATCCCATGATAATGGGTGCTTTGAGTTGTACATGCGTAAAACATACATGATCATCCTGTTGACAACCTCCGTCTTGCCATTAGTTTGGGGGTGGAAGGCAGTAAAGTTGTTGAACTTGGTGTCCAACAATGACTAGAGGTTCAACCAGAATGTGTTGAGGAACTATTGACGATGCTAGATTCTGCCAACAATGTAAGGGCACCTCCCCGATTTGATGTCCCAATTAGACCTCACACTATTTGGTGTAGGAGTCCCATTCAGTTATATAACCCATCCATTGTTGGAATGGTAAGAAATTCCTTGGTTACAATCAGACATAAGAGAACTGAATGCCTCTTTGGGTCAACAAGAATGTGAGCTTTGTGAGACTCCCAATGTAAGGTGTATGAGGGAGACTTACATGGCTAGATAGAGAAACAAGCCCCTAGTTAGAAAAGTAATTGTACTATCTTAAAGGGGGACTCGGGGATAAAGAGAAAGACTTTTTGAGTACCTGCAAATTAATCCACATAGTAAGAAACATTCATTAAAACATAACAAAATTCATTCAATAATAGCCATATCTAAGAAACAAAATAGCTCATTAACTTAGTCTGTGCATAAAGCAACATATACCATACACATAACCAAAATATTCCAACTACATCTATGATACATGTATGAAATAATGTTGACTCATTGAGATTCTGATTATAAGTGCAAGATACCAAGTACATTGTTACATGAGTGAATCACTGTATCTAGTAGTGGAAGACGAACCCAGAACTTGCTTCTCCAAAGAATAAACTATCTCCTATGTAGTACAAAAGAATCCAAGGCTAGGCCTCCAAAAGCCTGACAAAGAGCCCTTTATTTGAGTTATGAGGAGCTATTTATAACAAACATAATGACTTTTGAGCTTCCTTAGAACTCTTGAGTTCCTATGACTATTCATATTCTAATATGACTCATTACATTCCAATGTGCGGCTTTTCATATTCCACATGTGTCCCTTGGAGTTCATTACATAACATATGTTACATAATACAATTTACAAATGATATGGTGGCCTAATAATACAAAATTGCTAAAGGAAAAAACTCATCAAATGGATAGACCATTTTTTTCTTCATGGAGTTCACTTGTGATGTAAGTGTGCCATGCTCTGAACTCCTTTGCAATGGATTTGACCTAGATTGACAAGTCCCCTTTGTAGCGCACCTTTGCCTCCAATGCCTCTGGCAGTATGTTATTGGATCTTGATTGTACATTATTCCACAACAATGAAAGCTTCATGTGCACTTTGACTAGTGCAAAGGCATAATGCTAAATAATGTCCTTGGTTACCTCCAAACCTTCCTATTATGTTTCTTGCTTGATTTGTTCAATGTACTCCCTGATCTCCTGAAGGATGACCTCTCTACCTCTAATTTCATCGAGGGATATGATGGCAGGCACCCCATGTTTATGTGTAAGAGACTTAAACCCATTATGTAGTCGATTGTAAACAACCATGGTTTTAACTAACTGTGCTCCAATATGTGAGTAATTTATTAGGTGAAGTCTCAAATAGAATCTATCAACCTCTGTGGAAATTTTATCCTTCTTTTCCAAGTGTCACGAAGGATCTGGATATTTGGAAGTCCACTCCTGCATCTGTCAATTGCTTTGGTTTCTATCCTTAAGAGTTTCATCACTTCCTGTGTGTTCTTTTGAATGCTAATGAGAGGGGCCATGACCTACTATATAAGTATCATCTCTTCGTACAATTGTGCAATAATATTCTCCATTGGTCCGAGATATTCAAACATGATTGACTTCCATTCTGCGATATTGGTGCTTTGTGATGACAACCACAATCTTTTCATTGCGAGATGTTCTACTTGTTGCTCCATCACAACCAATTCTCTTCTCAACTTGGCAACCTCATTCAACAAGTATTCTGAGTTATCTTATGCCGCTGTAGCGAATGCAACATTTTATGCCGCTGTAGGGAAGACCTGAATGATCAAGTGAGTTATCTTATGCTGCTGTAGTGAAGGATCTGTCATATGTGCCCTTGAAGCTTCCTTTTGATAACACCCTGTAGTAGAAATAAACTGGGAACTTTTCTTTAGGATTCTAATTCCAATATAGTTTCGGGAATGCATATCCTACACAAATTTTGTCCAGGTGATAAGAAGACATGTAGAATTATGGTGCTTGATTTTTCCATAAATATGCTTTGGCCTGCCCCACTTGTTGTTGCAATTCATATGAGAACATATATGCCCAATTTAAATATTTACCATGTATCACCACTAGATTGAGCATATATATTCAATTATCTTGGAACACCTCAGCGTTATTAAGCCTAAATATACACCAATACATAGCCATCAAATACTAATATACCTCTCTTAAGATATTTGTTAGATAAACTGTTGATGGGCAATGGTGAAACCTGGAAAGTTCTCGACACCATTGTTTAATAACATTAGTTGTGTCGAGCGTAGCCCCTTTTGTGTAGAATTTTCATGTGCATACTCATTGGGCTTGAGAATCTTATAGTATGTCTACATATCCTCACCATAATAGGTGGCGACGTTACTTCCACTCTCACTACGTAGCAAAAGGTGTGAGTTGTCCATGTGTGTGATGATCCATTCAATAGCTTCAACACATGGCATGCCTGGAAATCAACATGTGATCATGTGTATCTTGGACCTATTAATGTTGATATATGCATGCAAATCTTCTAAGTCATCCATAAACTTCTCCTACATGAATGTGTTGTATATCATGCTCCCGGTAACTTCTGTCATCTTGTCAATAAAACATTGAGTGTCCGTATATATAGGAACATTAGGATTTGCAACTTCAATAAGCTCACCAGTGCTTGCTTTTGAAAGTTATTTTGAGGCTATTTTATGAGGTGACATGTATGCAACAAATCATGACATAGTGGTGACACTTGTGGCATGGTTGCCTATTTATGGAATCACACCCATAGTGACAAGATCAACTTAAAACAACTAACTATGCAACAATGGTTGTAAATCACATTCAAAGAGTCATCACAGATGATAGATCACGAAAAATAATGAACAAAATCCAAAAATAATTTTCATGCAGAAAAATATAGATTCAAATAAAGAGGATGCACTTTCAAAGCATGAATGAGACATGCATGGTCATTTGGGGCTTCGTGATGTGTTCATGTGCTCAAGAAAGAGCCAAAATCATCTAGGGCATATTGTAGCACCCTAAAGAGTTGAAGGAAGAGGTATTCAGGTCTTCCCTATGCACCCATGTGCCCTAAGAGACAAGGAGGGTGCACTGTCACACTCCAAAAGGACAAAGGATGAAGAAAATAGAGATTTGGGTCTTCAACATGGGCATATGCACTCAAGGAAAAGGAGAGTGCACTATCACATATTGAAGGGATGAATGATGAGGCTTCTTGCCTTTGTGATGTTCCCATGCACCCTAAGGAAAAGAGGGTGCACTGTAGCACCCTTAAGAGTTGAAGGGAAATCCTTGTTTCTTCGAGATGTGCCCATACGCCAGGAAGAAAACTAGGTTAAAAAGGGCACAATTTTCAAGGTTAAAGGAGCTTCGAGCTCAAGAAGTGTTCTCTACCTGTAAAAAGCTTTGCAACAAGTTTAAACAACATAATTTGAGGATCAGATGAGGAGAATAATTATCTACAAGGATTTATAGTTGTTGTTTCATGCATGGTGGAAGATGGAAGGGTTTCAAGAATTTGAGGAGTTACTTGCATGTGACATTGGATGAACACTTGCAAGATGAAGATTCAACTAAAACTCCAACAAAAAAAACCACAAAACAAGAGATTGACAATAAACAAAGCGAGATTTGACAGTGAAATCAGGAAAAATGAAGAATATTTGGTATGCAAGCTTACTTGTTGCACTGGTTGATGAAGGGCTTCTTTTTCTCTAGTTTCATGCTAAACTTAGATTAAATGATGAAGGAAAGAATGATCAACTAAGTTTATTTAAAGAAATTAACTTGCGAAATTGGTTGATGCATGACTGCCACTTGTCTTCACATCAAGAATTAGTTAAGAAGGAGTTAAGGCAATTCTTAATTTCTGGGCGTGCAACCTCATGCAACTAGTTGGCTCATGCATGCAACTGGACAGTGTGTATGTCTTTGAAACAAAGGAGTACGCCCTCGTATGGCGCACGTGATCAGCCTGAATGAATGCGCCCAAGTGGGGGGCACTTGTTCACCTTGAAGGAGTGCGCTCACCTCAAGTGCAAGCCTTTGTCAACTCAAAGTGAACTTTTGCTTTTATGAGAGATTTTCTTGCTTTTTGCTCTGCTTTTTTTTGCTTTTGTGTGATTTTTTGAGTATGTGCATGGCTAGAAGGATAGGTGTGCATGAGTATGTTCCTTTTTGAGTATTTGCATGAGTATGAAATATATATCATTATCATAGGTGGGGTATCCTTATCAAGAAGCCCCATTATTTTAATGACAACACTAGTTTTCAAAATCACTTCATGCCCATCTCGCTTAGATATGATGGTTAGGTGCCACGATAAACCCAAATAACTGTAAAAGGGACACGATGTTGATTTCACCGAGTCTATTTGACAACACAATTTTTTCTTATACGCATAATAAACCTTAAATGTACTCATTGACGTTTAGCCTATCCCTCAATTGGACCATGTGAACTCACTAATTTGATCATCTGTGCACTAATTCCACATTTTCTTTTGGGTATAATTAGCAGAGATCCATCTTAAGTACATATCTAACATGAGCGAGAGGGATCAAATTTCTTCACGTGCAAACTTTTTTACATTGCAAAATAGAATGTGTTATTTTTCATTGTTTAAGTTGTTAAATTATATTTTTGAATGCTAAATAGAGTATATAAAGGACCAAATAAACACTTTAACCATATAAACTTTTTTTCATGATATCTAAAAAAAAAATGATATATAATATATATGTAATTGACATTAAAATATTTTACATAACATGTACATTGAGCCATTTTATCATGTAAATTAAAATGATTTTTTTATTATTAATATATTTCTAAGTATATGTCAATAGTAATTCATATTAAAATATTTTATTGATAACCGACATTGAAAATGTTTTTATAAACAACATTAATATATTTTTTTAACAATTATTTTTTCTATATATAGATATATATGAAGTTAATATCGACATGGATTAATTAACATAGATCTTCAAATAGTTTATTTAAATCTCTTGTTCAAATATTTTTGAAAAGTATAAGACTTAAACATCTTACTCGCACATTTTTTAATTATTTTTAATTACTTTTCAACATATTCATTTTTTCATTTTATTATAGCAGATATTGTTTTTCTATTTAGAACATAATTTTTATTTTAAAGGGGGACAAATGGACTGACATACTTACTCATCCCCATCATATTGGGTTGGGGGATCCAAAAGAGGAGCTAAAACTCTATTTTTTAGGCCCTCAACAGCTTGATTGAGTGCTTAAACCGATCGATCGAGTGTTAGAAATTCAAATTTCAAATAGCTCGATCTAGGGATAAGAAACCCTCGATAGTGGTTAAACAAAGGCTCGATCTAGCTATCATAATTATATTTTGAAAAAAATGAAAAAATAGTCTCTCAATACTTGTATAATCCAATTTTTATTTTATGTTACCATGAAATAATTATATAATATTAGATAACATCTTTCAATTTTAAAAATTCTTAAAAAACTAACAATGTTTATTTTTTAATTTTTAAAATTATACATCTTATATATAATATATATATATTATATATGAAAATTCATTAAAAAAAAAATCAAATTATTAGTAAATAAATAAATATAACAAAAGTAAACTAAACAAATTTTAAACATTATTATTTTAAAAATAATTTTATATGCATATTTAAATCTAGATTACTCAAATTCAAATTATTACAATAATATTTTAAAATTTATGATTTCCTTATGTTTTTATTATTTAAAAAATAATATTGCAAACCTATCTCAGGAGTACAAATTTATATATAAACTTCGCACTTGTGTAGACTAAGGACATAATTGAGTGCAATCACATTTTATAGGTTGAGAGAGATTTATAACCACAGATACCATTGCATCCATTACATCTATATTAATTATAACTTACAACTATTACAACTGTGCTAATTATTACTACACTCATTTCTTTTGCTGAACATGTGTGTGTGATTTTAATAGATATGATTATGACCAAGGGAATCATTTTTATTAACTTTTCATGAATTTTATAAAATATACAGTTCCAACAATGTTAAATTCACATTTTTGAAATGCACTTATTCTTATAAAAAATATAATATTTATTAAATTAATTTGATAATTTTCATTGCTTAATAAATTTATTATTTAAATTATGACATTGAAAATTTAAATCATATGAAAAACTAAATTTTAAGTTACCAAATTATAAATATAAGAATATTACAATTTCAATTGCAAGTGGGATAGAATCATTTTTCAAATTTATACACCAAAATGCTAGAAATGCAATGAAAAATTAATCCACATCAATGTTAATTACCTATTCAAATGTAATTAATAATTAAATTTGTGTTGTTTTTTAACTTCTCAAAATTTTAAAGTATGCATATCATTATTGATATTGACATAAATTTTAAATTTTCCAGCTTTAGAGCTTTAAGGCTTGATCGAGCTCCTAACTTGGGGTTACAAAGGAGCTTGATCGAGTGTTAGTTTTAATGCTCCATCAAGTTGTTTTTTAGTGCTCTGGGAGCTCGATTGAGCACTTTAAAAAGGTTCAATCAAGCGCTTAAATGACTCGATAGAGCCATCATCTTTTCTACCCAAACATGCCCTCTCTTGCCAAAAAATGTAACCCAACTCCATGCTTTTGCCTAGTGATTAACTTATTCTTCTAGAATAAAGCCAATGTTCTTAATGAATGTGTTATCATGGTCTATAAGGTACTTGGATGTAGAATGACGGTTGAGCCCTTTCATCCAATGAAGAGGAGAGCAGAGAACAACCCTAGAAACATCTTTATGCTTCTACAGATCCAGTTGTTACTGCTACTCCCCCACTCAAAATATCCTAAGTTAGTTCATTGTACTTCACAACAAAACTTGGTTACACAAAATGCAATTACAAAATACACATGTTAATCGACTCCTAATATGAAATTAAATATCCAATTTTCTTTTTAATGTGATTGAACAAAATATTTCGAGCTTATTAGCTATCAGTTCATAAATAAATGATAGCACAGTGTTCAAGAATATCACTCATAGATGGTTACTAATATCTTATAATGTTGTAAACCAAAACTAAAACTTTGTTTTCATTTTTTTTTTTTTTTTGTAAATCGCTCTTGATCATAATCATTATAAAGCATCAAAATTTAAATATACTCTAGTTGTTGTGATTTGGATTTATGAAGGGAACAAAATGAAACTATAAAACAAAAACACAAAGATACAATGAAACTAAACTTCAATTAATAAAGAACAAATATTGAAAATTGTTTACATGTAGAATGAAAATAAACTAGCTAGAACAATGGTAGCTTATCTCTAAGAAGAAATGTTATGGTTATAAGCCTCCCTAAACTGTGTTACAATGAGGCTCAGAGGACTTTTTATTATGAAGAAAAAATTATAAAGCATAAACATCCAAAACTCTAACCATAGGATATGAAGCATCGAAGGCTTATGGACCCTAATGGGGTAAGTTAGGATGTCGAATTCTCGGGGTCATAACTTTAGCATAAGATCTCCGTTGGCACGCATGATAGCCCGTAAATAAACTGTATCCAAGGATAATAAATTTCAACTACGAACATTAATTAAAGACTCAAATTTTCCTCTTTCCTCAGAATTTCCATTTAGGGCCTCAAAATGACTCCAGAAGTTTAAGGCCTGAAAACTGCCAAAAATAGAAAACTACCAAAATAGGAAACTATGTTGAAAAATAAGAAATTGATAAGAAAATATGTTGTGAGCTAGGTGGAATAGGTAAGTGGCCACCAATATCCACTTGGATCAGTCCTCTCCCCCTTTAGGAAGCAATGGTCTCCATTGCATTGATTGCCTCCATGAGATGGGGAAACTTCTGCTGAAATTGGTCCTCGATGAACCACTTGCCTTGGTGCAAGAGTTGGTCTTCCTTGACAACCTGATATAGCTAGATCCTCTGTTGACGAGTATTATTAATCTATGTGTCCATGATCTGATTAGTTGTTGCTTGTTCAATGTAATATGTGCTGACTTTTGTTGGTGTTAGTTGCTCGACAATGTTTGATATGTCCAACAATGGTGGAAAGCATGGTTGAAAGTGGCCCACATTCAATACTGGGTGCAAGCCAAGGAATGGGGGGATACTTTGGTCGTAAGTATTGTCTCCCACAACCTTGGTGATGGTGTATGGTAATTATCGGAGTGGGTGAAGATTTTGATGGGCTCCTACAAAGCATTCTTTCTACAAATGCAAGCATACCTTGTTGCCCACTTGAATGTTATGTGGCATGCGATGTTGATCATGACATTGCTTGTAATTACTATTGACCTTGTGCAAGATATCATGAACCTATTGGAAGATGTGTTGAATTTGTTCAAAAAACTTGGTGGCTTTGTCGACTTTGGATTGAACATGTGAATATTTTTCGTGTGTAGTTGCAAGGGGCAGTGCAACATCAAGGGACACAATGGTTGAAATGTTGGGCCCACGTGTAAGGGGTTATGGCTATTTGAAATATGGAGAGATCTATTGTAGTTGTGTTAGACTTAGGGGAGAATCTCATCCAATGTTCCTGGGTGCTTTGAGTTGTACATACGTAAAACGTGCATAATCATCATGTTGACAACCTTTGTCTTGCCATTAGTTTGGGGTTGGAAGGAAATAAACTTGGTGAAATTGGTGTCCAACAATGACTAGAGGCTTGACTAGAATGCGTTGAGGAACTGTTGATGGTGCTGGATTCAGCCAACAATGTAATGGGATCTCCCTGATCTGATGTCTTAATTAGACCTAATGCCATTTGGTGTAGTATTCTCATTTAGTCATATGACCCATCCATCATTGGAATGGTAATAAATTCCTTGGTTACAATTAGACATAAGAGAACAAAACACCTCTTTGGGTCAACATGAATGTGAGCTTTGTGAGACTCCCAATGTAAGGTCTATGAGGGAGACTTAAATGGCTGGAGAGAAAAATGAACCCCCAGTTAGAAAAGTAATAGTACTATCCTAAAGGGGAACCTGGGGATAAAGAGAAAGACTTGTTGAGTACCTACATATTAATCCACATAGTAAGAAATACTCATTAAAATATAACAACATTCATTCAATAATAGTGGTATCTAAGCAACAAAATAGCTCATTAAATTAGTATGTGGATAAAGAAACATATACCATACACATAACCAAAATATTTCAAATACATCTATGATACATGTACGAAAGAATGTTGACTCATTGAGATTCTAATTATAAGTGCAAGATAACAATTACACTATTGCATGAGTGAATCACTGTATGCAGTAGTGTAATACGAAGCCACAAATTGCTTCTCCAAAAAATGATAGATCTCCTATGTAGTATAAGAGAAATCAAAGCTAGGCCTCCAAAAGCCCGAAAATGACTTTTGAGCTTCCTCGTGACTCTTGAGTTCCTATGAATATTCATATTCTAATATGACTCTTGATTTCCTATGACTATTCATATTCTAATATGACTCATTACATTCCAATGTGAGGCTTTTCATATTGCACATGTGTCCCTTGGAGTTCATTACATAACATTTAATACATAAGGCAATTTACAACTGAGACGGTGGCCTAATAACACAAAAATGCTAAAGGACAAAACTCATCAAATGGATAGATCATTTTCTTCTTGATGGAGTTCACTTGTGATGTAAGTGTGCCATGCTCTGAACTCCTTTGCAATGGCTTTGACCTAGATTGGTAATTCCTCTTTGTATCGCACCTTCACCTCCAATGGCTCTGTCAATATATTCTTGGAACTTGATTGCACATTATTCCACAACCATGAAAGCTTCATGTGCACTTTGATTGGTGCAAATGCATACTACTAAATATTTTCCTTGGTTATCTCCAAGCCTTCCTATTCTGTTACTTTCTCTATTTGTTCACTGTACTTCCTGATCTCCTAAAAGATGACTTCCTTGCCTCTGATTTTTTCAAGAGATTTGATGACAGGCACCCCGTGTTTCTGTGTTAGAGACTCAAACTGATTATGCAGTCGGTTGTAAGAAGCCATGGTTTTAACCTATTGTGCTCCAATAAGTGAGTAGTTTATTAGGTGAAGTCTCAACTGGACTATGTCAATATCTGTGGCACTTGTATCCTTCTTTTCCAAGTGTCGCGGAGCATCTGGATATTTGGCAGTCCACTCCTGCATCTGGTCAATTGCTTTGGTTTTTATCCTTAAAAGTTTCATCACTTCCCATGTGTTCTTATGAATTCTAATGAGAGGGGCCATGACCTATTGTATAAGTATCATCTCATCATACAATCGTGCCATAGTATCCTCCATTGGACCCAAATCTTCAAGCATGAATGATTGCCATTCTGCGGTATTGGTGCTCTGTGATGACAGGCAATGGTTTTTTGCGGCAAGATGTTCTACTTGTTGCTTCATCACAACCAGTTCTCTTCTCAACCTAGCATTTTCACTCAACAGTTATTCTAATTTATGCTATGCCACTGTAGTGAATGCAACATTTTCTACCATTAATGCCCTTATATTTCTTCTCGTGTTGGAGGTGATCACCTTTTATGTTTCTTTGAGATTGGATTATGAGAATCCTTGAGAAAGTACCTATGCATTTATTGCACGATCCTCCTCTTCAGTTGCTACAAATGTCTATGACTTGATCTACTGGTGGAGGTGAAATCCCCATCTCTTTGAATGGAATATGACCTCCTATGAGTGGTTTTGCATCTGGAGTACTGGGCTAATCATCCATGGACAAGATGGTATCTTCTTCCTCTAACTACTCCTCCTCCAGTTATTGAGTTAGTTATTCCTTTTCCAGCCTTTGAGCTGCTTCCTCCTCCTGAGACTGCCTGTGTTGTTCTTCATCTAGTTGTATCCTCGCTTCTCCTTCTACCTATTTCTTCCTTAGAAACTCATCCTACTTCCTTCTCTCTTCTTCTTCTTCTTCTTACTCTTCTCTCCTCTTTGGATTTTTTTTTTGTGTAGCTCCTGTATATAAAGGATTGACCTTCCATTTCCTACTACTCTCGCTTGATTAATACCTTATCCTTTTCTTGGAAGATAACTTCTTTACTTGAGGTGTTTCTTCCTCCTCCTCCTGCAAGTCTTGATATGATGGATTGTGGGGTGAACTAGTCTCCATGGCTCGATGTGTATTCATTATGGAATTGTACCAATTCTTATCTTTTCGTCTTTAGGTCTAGACAATGATGAATACCCCATGTAATTACCAACCCTTTGATAATGGCAGCATAACAATTCGGCTAGGATTATATGCATGGAAGTATTTGATGGCGAAGCGTAGGTGCTTCAACTCTTCTATCTCAGAGGTCAATGCCTTCTATCTCTTTAATTCATACAATTAGATCCTCAATGGAAAGATAGGCCAAGGGGCTTTCTTCCTTCTATGAAGAATTCCTGAAAACCCCTTGTATAACAGATTTCCCACTTTCTCCATGACTAATTTGTTTGTCACATATCACGGAATAAGATGAGGGGTTGTTTGACATTCAAAGCATCTGATATATGTTCCCTCAGGAGCTACAAACTAGTTCGCGATATCTTGAAGAGACTCCTTCACCTGATCATTCATGCATGGCGAATCAGTGTCAAATATCAAGCATAAAATATTTGCAAAGAGGTTTTCAGCCAATTTTTTGTATGCGTCCTTGAAGCTTCCTTTTGATAACAACCTGCAATGGAAATAAACTGGGAACTTTTCTTTAGGAGCCTTGTTTCAATATAGTTTCATGGATTCATATCGTGCATAGATTTCGTCTAGGTGATATGCAAACATGTAGAATTTTGGTTCTTGGTTTGCCTATAAAGATGCTTTAGCCTACCCACTCGTCACTGCAATTCATATGATAACATATTCACCCAATTGAAAGCTTTACCATGTGTCACCACAAGATTGAGAATATATATCCAATTCTCTTAAAAAACCTCAGCGTTTTTAAGCCCAAACATCCAAAAATACATAGCCATCAAACCATCAAATACGAATATACCTCTCTTAATATATTTGTCAGATAAACTGCTGATGGGTGTTGGCGAAACTTGGAAAGTTCTCAACACCATTATTTAATAACATTTTTTGTGTCGAGGGTAGCCCATTTTGTGTTGAAGTTGTCATTTGCATACTCATTAGTCTTGAGCATATTATAATATGTTTACATATGCTCACCATAATAGGTGGCGAAGTTAATGCCACTCTCACTGCGTATCAAAGGGTGTGAGTCATCCATGTGTGTGATGATCCATTCAATATCTTCAGCACATGGGATGCCTAGAAATCAACATGTGATCTTGTGTATCCTAGACCTCTTAATGTTGATATATGCAAGAATACCTTCTAAGTACTCTAGAAACTTCTCATGCATGAATGTGTTGTATATCGTGCTCCAGGTAACCTCTGTCATCTTGTTAATAAAACACTGAGTGTCCATATATATAGGAAAGTTAGGATTTGCAACCTCAGTCAGCTCACCAGATCTTGCTTTTGAAAGTTATTTCGAGGCTATTTTATGAGGCGACTTGTCTTCAACAGATGATGGCATAGTGGCGAAACTTGTAGCATGGTCACTTGTTTATGGAATCACACTCATAGTGACAATATTAGCTTAAAACAGCTAACTATACAATAAATTTTGTAAATCACTTTAAAAAAGTCTTCACAGTTGATAGAACACGAAAAATAATGAAGGACATCTAAAAACAACTTGCATGCAAGAAAAATACAAATGAAAACAAGGAGGATGCTCTTTCAAAGCACGAAGGGGACATGCATGTTCCTTCGAGGCTTTATAGTGCATCCATGTGCTCAAGAAAGAGGCAAAATCAGCCAGGGCACATTGTAGCACCCTGAAGAGTTGAAGGAAGTGGTCTTAAAGTCTTCCTTATGCACCCATTCACCCTATGAGACAAGGAGGGTGCACTGTCGCACTCCAAAAGGATGAAGGATGAAGAAAATATAGGTTCGGGTCTTCAAAGTGCACTCAAGGAAAAGGAGGGCGCAATGTCACATGCTGAAGGGATGAATGTGTTCGAAATATGATGGTATGAAGGTGGATGGTTGTGTAAATGTTGGCATTAATGTCAAATAAGGCTCAGCCTAATGATGGGGCATCATGCCTTAGTGGTTGTGATTCTAGCTAGGTAGAGATGTTGGAGCCATATTTTGAGGAAAAATATGGGATTAGTGGCTAATCACACTCCTTTCATTGGAAATTTCTATGGAAGAGCTTTCTAATGGTATGTGGAAGTTTAGAAATGGACTTGTGGTTTGATAGATATAGCTTGCTGAAGTTTAGGATGATTCAGGCTTTCTATAGTAAGGAATATCAGAGATAAAAGGTCCCAACATATCAATGATTAGGGGATTCAAGGTTTAGTGCACAGGTCCCGTTGAATCACAATTAGAGGTCCTAGTGAATCAGAGGTTCCAACGAATCGCATATCGAAGGTCCCAACAAATTGCAATCGGTGTTTGGGGGTTCCAAGTTGCAGCGCAACAACGTATGCATTTCACCAATTAGCAACTTATGATATCATCAATCATAGGTACCAACATATTGGAGATCAGAGGTCCCGCATATCAGAACTCCCACAAATCAAGGATTCTAGCCTCTAGTGTTAAATCACTGGGAGAACCAAAAAGAGAAACTATAAAGGAATTCATCACGAAACCAAGGTGGGCAAGGGAGTTTCTCTCTCCTCTAAGTAGGTCATGTGTTGGCATCCAATTGGATATGATAAGGGCATAAGGTAGCATCAAAGGAGTTCTAATGAGGACAAGTGGTAGAATATGATTGGTTCCAATAAGAGACACATGACAACTTACGTTAGCATGACATCGCAATATGGAGGGACATGTGGCAGGCTATTTTGGTGTTTATGGATGGCCTAATGGAACATATTTTAGTTACACATGTCATTGGTTAGGAGATGTGGTGGCCTGGGTGCAAGTGATATGGAAAAATGGCTAAAGCCTGATATAATTTCTTCTAATCTAGGTTGAATTTCTCCTTCTAATTCAATTGGCATATCAGTTATCTATCACTAGATTGATCACTTCATGAGGTTTCGTTCTGATCGCCCCAACCCTTTTATCGGCCACAAATCATATCATAGGCCTGTTTCCTTCCTTCGGGACTATAATCCCATAAGAATTATAAAGATAGACTATCACAGCTTTAAAATGAGGAAACTACATTCCTAAACACAAAATACACAGTCGCGGCTTTTTCATTCCAAAGGAACATAGCAACACTATCGGCACTTTTAAAACCTCTATAGTGTTAATTCCAAATAATTACACTATCAGCGCAGATAACACTATTGGCCCTTCCAAAGTTCCTTTCTCCAACGCAATAACACGTATTGTTATCGAAGATCACAATCAGCGACTCCAATGTTCTTAATATTAGGCTCCTCCTGCTCCTTTCTTGCGATGCGATCAGATTTAAGGACCCGACAACTTATTCATAAGAAATTATTAAAACATGATTTTATTCTTAATTCTATTCTTATCTTAAACTAGAAAAGCATGGAAATTGCTGGCTAAAGGACCCCACTCCTTTTCCTGTAGATTTTTTTTTGGATTTTTGGAATAAGTTTGAAGATTTTCCCTCCAAGTCACATGCTCTTACATCAGACTCCTGAGGACAAAATTCTTCATGGGCTCCTTGTTGAGCGATGGAAAAGGTATGCATTTGCCATTTATTTCTTTATCTTTTCCTTTGGATCATAAGTCCTTTACATTCTAAAATGGTAATATGTTAAAGAAATATGATAGAATTAAGGAGAATTGTGATTAATACAAAATAACTAATTATTGTCTTTTTCTATACAGAAAGTGAAGGGAATAGAAAATCACTATTCAGAAGGTAAAGACAAATGCAAGGCAACTGCTATTCCTCCATTAGGAAACCGTGTCCAGACAAGAAGAACGAGACTGGAGCGCGCAACTCAGGAAAAGATGGAGAACACAAAGTGGTTGCGCAAGAGGACAAGAAGAAACTAAAGATGGAAGATTAAGTGAAGCCCTCAAGATCTTTTGATCCTTAGGGATCGCTACTTTAAAAGTTATCTATAACCTTGATGTATCTTCCTGCCCATTATAAATGTGGCAACGATTGTAAGACAGAGAGGGATTGATTTTTCATAATTACTGTTGTAATTTCAACTTTGATCATCGACTCTCATTGAGGAGCAATAGCTGTAACTCTGCCATATATGATTAATATATAACTCAGTTGCTGTTCCATTATCTGATCTTGGAGTAAACACAACAGTGCTTCCCTGGTGGCTAAAGGGCCTAGCCCCGGTGGATCCACTTGCTTCTTGTATCACTATTTTACAATTACAGTCATGTGTGGTTTGATTTCCTTAATTCACTTTATTCATTAATCTTCTGTTTCTGAACATCTCATTGAATTACTCTATTACATCAAGATCGTAAGTAGACTGTGTTGATAACACGATTGTTATTCATAACTCAATATCATGTTGTTCCTTTTGAAACAATACTGCACTGTCTAGTTTAGATTCTATTGTTCACTCACAACTGCAACTACTGTTCATTTAATTGTTGTTTAATTATAATCATGATTGTCGTTCCTTTCTACCGGCGATTAATGTTCACTCTGCCAGAGTAAGATTACTGATTTTATTAATTTATAGTCGTCGTGTGTTTACACTTAATGAGATCTGTTCTTCCTTTATTATCTGAAGATTGTTGTTCAGTTCATTTCGGGTAAAGATTGCTGTTCGATTCATTTTTGTAGATTAAGCTTTGTTGTTCAATCTTTTCAACAGACATAGTTGTTTTTCCTTTTCTGCAAGGATTTGCTTTCACCTTTTAATTGATAGTGCAACAAGTGTGTTTTAGTAAGCATTTCCAATTGAATTGTTATTTCTAGTTATTTTCTTTAGTATGGATTGAAAGATCTACAACTGTAAAGAACATTGACTATCACTGTCTAATTTCTCATATTGGAGCTCCTATTTATGAGTGATTTCATTTATCAAAGAGTTATCACTACTGCATCCTTGATTGCTAAATTGCTATAGTTTTTTGAATGAATGATTTAAGTTTCAGAGCATTAAGGTTTCTTTTAATTACAAGTAGATTCTATTTCCAACATCCATTTACTCTTGTATTTAACATTATACTGCAAACTAGAAAACATTACTCTTGAATCAAGTGACCGCCTCAGACTAAGTACACTCTTGAGATAAAAAATTGAACCTGGATTGATAATTAATGGATGATAAATAGGGGTTAAAAAGGCACCTTTTATCACTCAACATTTTGGCGTTGTTGTTGGGGAGAGTGTAGCCAATTTTTTTTTAAAGAAGAGTAGTATGTATTTGATAATTGCGTGTTAGGAGAGAATTGGGTATTAAAGACAAAAGGTAAGAACCTGCTAACAAACCTGCTCCCCCACTCACTTTCTTGCAGATTTGTTGATTACTTTGGGTAGAAATAAGTATTTGAGTTGTGTGCATGACTAAGCAAAAAATGCCTGAAAAGAATCCAAAACCACTACCCAAACCTAATAAAGCTAAGGGACCGGTGACCCTTGGCCGATCGACCTTTATAGACAATATCATTAAAAAAGCAGAATCTCAGCCATCAGTAGGTCCCAGAAAAGTTTCTTCTAAACAACCTACTAACTCCCTTCAAGCCACAAAATCACCATCTGTAGCCTTTGCTTAGGTGCACAACCAAACAGAAGAGCAATATTTTCAAGAAATTGAGAATTCTAGCCCAAAATCTTTACAAGAAGGGGACCTTAGTAATCTTTGTGAAGGAGGAGGAGAAACAGGGGAAACAGAAGAACCAATATCTCCTCTTGGAATAGTTCAGCCACTAAGCAGCCTAGATAAGGGAAGTGTTGTCAAAATCATCCAGAACAAAGCTAAAGAACCCGAAGAGCCAACATCCCCCCAGATATTAGTTCAATAAGGAACTCTCATCATTCCAGACCCAGGAAGTGTTTTTAAGACCATTTCTACTCCTTCTAGTCAGCCTAGGAACAACTCCCTAGAAATCCCATAAGGATATTGGCACATATTTGATCAAATGGCCCAAAACCAGCAAACACCTCAGACTTCCACACTGCAATATCCCATTGTGGACATTGCAGTAAATGCACCTATGAAATCCATACTACTGTAGCATATCCCCACATTCCATGGCCTAACATCGGAAGACCCAGATGCATTTTTTTTTAATTCGATGTATTATGCCGGGGGTATGACTATACCACCAATCCCCAAATGCTAAAAATATTTCCCTCCACATTAAAAGGAGCAGCTTTACGATGGTTTATGGGGTTAGGTGGAGGTGTTATAAATGACTGGGATCAAATGAAAGGTGTTTTCTAAAGAAATATCAGGATTATTGTAGGTCTAAAAAATTAAAGGATGAAATATTTCAGATGGTAGCTAGACATAATGAGACACTAGAAGAGTATGTTGAATGTTTTCAATATAATCTTGAGAGATCTCCTTATGCATCATTACCCTTACTTGACAATGTGTTAAAAACTACATTAATTAAAGGAATGAAGGAACAATGGGTTGAAACACTAAATATTATTGATTTGTGTATTAAGGGACAACAAGATCTCCTGTGGAACATGACATGCTAAAACCAGTGGAACGTGACATGCTCACAAGGGACAACAAGATCTCCTGTGGAGGAGTAACCCGCACAGAAATTGGGAATTTACTGGAGGATTTCAAAAATGATATATTGGGGACTCTGACAATGCAACTCAATATTATGCAAGCTAAATAGAAACAAGCAGAAGCAGAGCAAAACTTGGCAATCTTCTGCCCTAGATGCAGAAAGAAACGCAACCATAGAGAGTGCCCACTGGATGCAGTTCAAGTCTGTGCTATTTGTACAAAATATCACTCCACAGAGACTTTCCCCTCACTCCTGGGTTTGAAAGCAATGTACAAAGAAGCGGAAGAAGAATTAGAACCAGTGTACCTACTCAATCAACGTCGTCAATGGCAACCACAACAACAAGGTATGCCCTTTGATCCATCTTCTTCTTTACAATCTCCGCAATATCATGCTCAACAATATAATACAATGTCGAAAAATCAGCCACCCTTGCCAAGCTGGTCACAACAACCATTTCCTTCATCAGCATGGGAAAATCAAACGAACCAAACTAATTGGCCAAACTTTCCCTACACTCCACCATGTTGGCAAAACAATGCATATCCAACACAATGGTCCCCTTCCACTTCAAAAAGTCAATCCTGGCAGTCAAACTGGAAAATACCAATGAATCAACTAGCTAGAACCATCCCCCTCCCTCAACTGACACTACTAGTGCCATATACGCTATAAAGAAATCCCCAATCCAACTTAAGACCATAACTCCCAGCCCAACCCAACCCAAACCCTAATAATAGACTAGTTCAATCTGTTCAAATAATAGAAACAACATAACTTGAAACCGACGTAAGGGAGTGCAACGACCTTCAATTATGGTCTGGGCGCATAATAGAAACTGAGGGAGATAAAAATTCTCAAGTTGAAAATCTGTTACCTGTAGAACAACCACATAAGAAGAGGATGTGGTCAGACAACAAACTCATAACCAAGCAACCACGTCTTCTCCCCCATTCCCAGAACGATTAATCATACCACACCCTATAGAACATCCTAACTTTGATCTTCTGGGAGAATTAAGAAATTTGTGTATAAAGATCCCACTCCTCTAGGCAATCTAATATATTCCAAGATATGCAAAAACTATCAAAGAGTTATGTATAAGAAGGCCAAAGAGGAGATTAACAACTAATCCAACCATCCAAGTAGTTGACACCCTATCTAATATACTATCAGGAAGAGAAGCACCTGCCAAATATAAAGACTCAAGGAATCCTATAGTGATAGTGCAAATCAATGGACAAACCTTTTCAAATGCCTTGGTTGATTTAGGGGCTGCAATTAATATTTTAACAACCATCACTTGTCAAAAACTTGGCTTTACATCAGTAGAACTAACTACCACCCTATTGGAACTGGCTAACCGATCGATAGTCAGGCTAGAAGGTACACTACACGATGTCATGGTATCTGTAGATTCCTGGGAATACCGTGCCAAATTTCTAATAATCAACCCCAAAAACCAACTCGATGGACACCCTTTAATCTTAGATGGACCTTGGCTAGTGACTGTTGATGCTTACATTGGTTGCCGATAAGGCAGTATGACTATAACTAGAGGGAGTAATATCAAGAATCTAGCTATATACCCTCCAACCCAACCAATTTTAAAAATAATGAAAACTAACAAAGAACCCGTATCATATCTCATAGAAAACATTAGGTCCCCATTAACCATAGAAGATGCCCTCGATTTTAAAGATTAAACAGAGGATGACATTATTAACAACTTCATTAACCATCTGAATTTAGATCCCATGTACAATGTCACATGATAGAGGTAGAATTTGACAATGAACTAGAACAAGATACCCTAAAAGACACTCATGATCAATCAATACCCACTACCTCTTTTTCAAATAACAAAACTATACAGATTGAGGCAGGAAAAACCTTGAACATTAACAAAAACCTGAATCCTGAACAAGAAGGAAAGTTGGTCAAACTACTGAGAAAATACAAGGAAGATTTTGCCTGGGATTATTCGGACATGAAGGGAATTGATCCCTAGTTGTGTACGCACCACATTTATACAGAAAAGGATGCTAGACCCATTCGCCAACCCCAACAGAGACTCAACCCTCACCTGAAAGATATTGTGAAAGCTGAGTTACAAAAACTTTTAAATGTAAACTTTATTTATCCAATCTCTGATAGCAAGTGGGTCTCTCCACTAATAGTGGTGCTGAAGAAGAATGGAAAATGGAGGATTTGTGTAGACTATAGAGAATAGAACAAAGCAACTCAAAAAGATCACTTTCCCCTTCCATTCATTGATCAAGTATTAGATTCATTAGCAGGAAAGAAATTCTTTTCTTTCTTAGATGGCTTCAATGGATACAATCAGATTCAGATTGTCCCTGAAGACCAAGATAAAACTACTTTTACCTATCCTTGGGGACATTTTCCTACAGAGTCCTATCCTTTGGCCTATGCAATGCACCTGCCACATTTCAGGGGGCCATCCTCAACATATTTTTAGATTTAATAAATGAAGGGCTCGAAGTATATATGGATGATTTGACACGAAACATTGGAAAAGGTGTTGCAACGATGTATTGCCACCAGGCTCTGCTTGAGCCATGAAAAGTGCCATATGATGATGATTGAGGGACTCATCCTAGGTCATTATATCTCAGTAGCTAGAATACAGGTAGATCCGGCCAAAATACTAATAATTTTGTTAATACCTACTCCTACCACATAGACAGAGGTACGCAGTTTTCTAGGATTTTCTGGTTATTATAGGAGATTCATAGATCATTTTTCTCAAATAGCTACACCTCTATACGCACTATAAGCTAATGTTGATTTTATTTGCACGAATAAATGTGACCTTGCTTTTGAGGATCTGAAAAAGCTTATGTCAACAGCCCCAGTGCTCAAAGGCCCAAATTGGGATCTGCCATTTCAAATGTCATCTGATGCTTCAGACACAGCTATTGGAGCAGTCCTTGGGAAGGAAGAAGATAAAAATCCATATGCAATTTATTATATTAGAAAGAATTTATCTCCTGCTGAACTAAACTATATCGTAACTGAAAAAGAGTTTTTAGCTGTAATACATGCTGTAAATAAATTTAGGCATTACATCACTGGATATCCTATTGTCTTATATACAGATCACTCTGCCATAAAATACTTAGAAAATAAACCTATTACAAATGGTAGAGTAACAAGATGGTTGATTTTATTGCAGGAATTTGACATCACAATAAAAGATCGACCTGGGAAAGAGAATCCTGTAGCTAATTTTCTCTCACGAATGCCAAAGCCAACGGACGCAGCAGTAGTCGAAGATCAATTCCTAGATGAACATTTGTTTCCTGTTGCTGTCAAGACACCCTGGTATGCTGATGTGGAAAATTATTTAGCAGTAGGTAAATTACCAAAGCATCTAACCCCGAATGAACGAAAACAGATTGTGCAACGCAGTACCTGATTTTCTTGGATTGGGGGCTACCTATTTCATACAGGGTCAGATATGCACATTAGAAGATGCGTTTGTGAAGACAAAATATTTGACATTCTGAAAGCTTGTCATGACGGACCCTGTGGCAGACATTTCGCAGATCGTAGGACTGGTCACAAGGTTTTGCAAACAGGTTATTACTGGCCCACAATCTTTAAAGATGCTAAGAAATTTGTTCAAGCCCGTGACAGTTGCCAAAGAGCAGGACGCCTTGGATAGTCTGATGAAATGCCTTTAAACCCATAGTTAGTAATCGAACCATTTGAGCTTTGGGCACTCAATTTTGCTGGTTTTATCAACCCATCATCAAATCAGAAAACATATATTCTAGTAGCAATAGAGTATGTTACCAAATGGGTTGAAGCAGAGGCACTTCCAAGAGCTTTAAAGGATTCTGTAATACATTTCCTTTTCCAAATATTTGTGCAATATAACCTCTCGAGGGACATAATCATGGATGAAGGACCACAGTTTGTAGGTAATAAAATTGCTTCAACATTAAAAAATTATCACATTCAGCACAAAATTACCACTCGGTATCACCCACAGGCAAATGGCCAAGTAGAGAGCACGAATAAGGTGATAGAGGTAATACTTACAAAAATAGTTGCATCGCACAGACGTGACTGGGCTTCAAGATTTCCCGAAGCCTTGTGGGCATACCGAACAACATGGAGAAATACCACTGGCCATTCACCATATCAACTAGTTTTTGGGAAAGGACCCATCTTTCCAATAGAATTCGAGATACAAACATTAAGAACAACACAGGAGGTGGGTTTGAATCTAAACGTGACCCAAACTAACAGATTACAATAAATTAATGAGCTAGATGAAATCAGGCTCTCGGCTCTTCAACACACTACATTAATTCAACAACAGAGAGCAAAATGGCACGATGCCCTAATCGAAAAGAGAATCTTCCACGAAGGAGATTGGGCACTCCTATATGATTCTAGGTTTCAGGATTTTTCAGGAAAACTCCAGACTCAATGGCTTGTACCGTATGAAATACAGAAAGTGCATGATAATGGCACCATTACTTTAACTACTATTGACAGACCGGGACATGCCTTTAAAGCAAATGGTCACTGAGTGCGACTGTACCATAAACCGCTTACTTGAGAATCCTTTTACCAACAGCTACAGGAAGATTCTAATATGAAAATTCTTGCTGAGGAAAATAATCCTTCCTCGGCATTGGTTCACTAAATAATCCCATTGTTCTCAAACTTTGTACATAAGTTTTTCTTTTTTGCTTGTATAAACTACTTTCTATACAAACTTTTACATTTACGCATTTTTTGTTTTTTGTTGTTCCTTTATGAAGGAACAACATTTCCGCATCTTCACTGTTCCTTTCCAAAGGAACAACACTTCCACATTTTTGATGTTCACTTCCAAAGGAACAACAATTTCACATTTTTGTTGTTCCTTTCTGAAGGAATAAGACTTTTTCATTTTTGTTGTTCCTTTCCGAAGGAGCAGCGCTTTCGCATTTTTGTTGTTCATTTCTGAAGGAGCAACACTTCTGCATTTTTGTTGTTCCTTTCTGAAGGAACAATATTTCCACATTTCTATTGTTCCTTTCTGAAGGAACAACACTTCCGCATTTTTGTTGTTCCTTTCCGAAGGAACAACATTTCCGCATTTTTTCTGTTCCTTTGTGAAGGAACAACACTTTCAAATTTTTTCTATCCCTTTTCGAAGGGACAACACTTTCGCATTTTGCTGTTCCTTTTCAAAGGAACAACATTTCTGCTAGATTGCATTTTTGTTGTTCCTCTTAAAGGAACAACACTTCCACCCGATTGTTTTTTCTGTTCCTCTTAAAGGGATAACACTTACGCCATATTGTTTTGTCATTCCTTTTAAAGGAACAACCCTCCTTCATATTTTTCTTTATGTCTTTCTTTTCGAGGGAACAATAGTTTCAATTTCAGATGATCATAGGCTATTCCACCAAAGGATCGGTATTTTATTTCACGCTTTCTTTATTTGATGTTCCGTTTAAGGAACAACTGTTGTTCCTCTTAAGGAACAACTGTTGTTCCTCTTAAGGAACAACAATTTCGAGTGTATTTTTTTTCTTTTGTTTTTTGTTCCTCTTAAAGGAACCATGATTTTGTGTGAAGATATTCTTTTTGCTATTCCTCTTAAGGAACAACAGTTGTTCCATCTAAGGAACAACACTTTTTGAGTGTATTTTTTTGTGTGTGTGTTTCTTAAAGAACATCATTTAGAGGATTTTTGTGAATGATGGTTCACTTTTCATGATCCCTTTAAGGCACGTCATACATTCATGCAAGAACAAAAAAACTAGAGGATACTGAAATCAGCAAACTAAAGAAAAATCATTATCTTTAGAGAAATTTCTTTGTATCGATAAGAAAAAAAGAGGAAAGGACACAACTATTTATATCACTTTGCTATCTGTATATAAATAGGAAAGTGCTATATAAAAGAAAAGAAAAAAAAGAGAGAAAAATATATATATCTATATGATTACTAACATGATTTGTGAGATGAAGGATAGGGGGTCTCATCAAGAGCTAGCCTACCATGATCATAAGGAAGCAGTGAAGTGGCATTCCCACTATGGCCACCACACCAGGGATATGATCTAAGAGGCATATCAGAAAAATAAAAAAAGTCCTTGGAACAGGATGTCTCATCATGAGCTGGCCTCCCCACCTTTCACTCCTTCCTGGTGAATGGCATTGTAATTCATCTGGTTACCAAGCTAGCACAGTGGCCTCCATTCTGGCATCACACAACACTTTCCTAGGCATAAATAAAGGATTATGGTTCCAAGGGTGAAACAAGCAACTTTGTCAAGGTTATGAACACTTGTGGGCAACAGAGCGCTGATGATGGTATTGAAGCCATACTTTTCATACACCACTAGTCATTATAAACCCTTTTCTTATATCTTTATCTTGATTTCAAATGAGATTATGTTATATAACCCTTTCGAACCTCTTAATCATGAAATATTAGTTATGAATCAATCATAATGGTTAAAGTGGATAATGACCACATAAGCATTTTTACTTATGTCAGCTGTCCTCTCCCCTATTTTTCACATCATTTCATAGCATTTCTATAGCTATTTGTGATTTTCATCATAAGCCTTGATTTTAGTAATTCGCTACTTTTGCAATCATGCCATGAATATATACTTCGTTCCTTTTTTTTTTTTTTTTGTATGGTTACTGTACAGTATGCCACTCCATTTTCTGGTCAAGGATGACCTATAATATTTCACGGGGGCACAGGTGATCTCCAAAATACACTGGCAGACATGTCAATTCCTCATTTGGAGGTACTACAACTTCATCAGATCTCAGAAATAGTTTAACGATATTGACATTTTCCAATATGCATAATTGTGTTGTTCCATTGTCATTTCTGTGTTTTGAAAAAGTTAATAGTGTGCTAAGCTTAGATGAAATGAGAGGTAGAACAATACGCAATGAACCATAAGTGCTGATAATTTCTGACGCTGCACGAGCAATTCTGGAAAGAGCAGGATGGATCAATTACCTTACACGGCTACAATGGTCCCATGAAACTATGGCCATTGAATTTCTGCAAAACTTGCAGGAATATTATTCCATGATGAGGGGAAGGCGAATAACGGTAATAGAGATGGTAATTGTCGAAATATCTAGACTACCGGAAGTTGGACTAATATGGACCAAGAAAAAAGTAAGACTTCGAGGCGCTATAGCCATCTTCCAGGACGAAGGACAAAAACTTACCGTCAAAGGAAAAGGAGTCCTGCCTGCAACCTTGGGAGAACCATGGGCAGAATTAGCCAGAATAGTGCAAAGCTACATCACATGTGAAGGGAGAAAGGATGTGGTAAGACCATGCCATCTCAAATTATTAGCAATATTAAGACATAAATGTGCTGTAAATTTTCCTGCATATTTAATTTCTTTATTGCATGACGCCGCTCAGAGTATAAGGAAATCACATCATACAGAAATGGTAGTAAGTCATCATGGTTTAATTCAATTAATAGTCAATCATAGTCTTGCTCAGCAGCAATCTATTTGGGAAGAATTGGTATTTTCAATAGACCGGGGATTGGCCTTACCAACCCCGAAAAGAAAAAGAACCACCAGCACATCAACTAGACCGTAGAAACGCAAACAGTCCCTTAGATCGAGGAAAAGCAGGGGAATGTTGGGAAATCTCAAAGATAACAGTAGCCAACCCTTAGAAATACTAGACTTTGAGGATAAGCAACCCCCACAACATGAAGGAGGGGAATTGTGGAAGAAGAATGGGAAGAAGAATTGGAAGAAGAATTGGAGGAAGAAACTGAGCGCTCTGGTGCAAGTCCACTACAAAGTCCATTCCAAGAAGACAAATTGGCCCAAATTTTGGCCAATATGGGTGAGTATATTCAACCATAGAGCCTACTCAACCTCAATATTGAGGAAGCACAATCACAGGAACACTCTGCTCACAGTAAGAGTGCATCTGAGGAGATGAATGATGAGGAAGAAGAAGAAGGGCAGTCACAAGAACATTCTGCTCATAGCAAGAGTGCATCTAAGGAGATGAATGACGAAGAAGAAGTAGAAGCAAAAACAACCCGGGAAATAGCCGATCAAACCAGGGTTACCTCCCCTGAGAAACCTAATCAGGAGGATGAGAACATTGAAGAAGTGTTCCAAACAGAAAATATGGAAATGAGCCAGGGTGAGGGTACAATCCCTGAAGAACAAAACCTAGGTCCAAGAAAAGAAACAGTTGTTCCTTCGAAGAAGAAGGTGAATGAAATCAAGAGGCTGCGAAAGGAGCAGCAAAAGCTACTAAATATAATAAAACAACTTAGACAGCAGATAAGGGCCCTAAAAATAGGGAAAATCCCAAAAAGAACCATAAGAACAAGAAATGCAGCCACCCGAATGAAACCCCATAAAATAAAGGCCACAAGGACTCAAATGGAGGCCATATCCATTCAGGACAGCAAGGAACAACATGCAATTGTTACAGACGTAGCAGCCCAAACAGAAGATACACTAGTCTATAATAAGGATGTCTAAACAGAGGCACTATCCTCTAGCGTCATGACTGATGAGACAATTTATGATAAAGGGAC
Organism: Pinus taeda; assembly: GCA_000404065.3. NCBI lineage: Eukaryota > Viridiplantae > Streptophyta > Pinopsida > Pinales > Pinaceae > Pinus > Pinus taeda. The sequence goes on along the minus strand of APFE030773296.1, from coordinate 47,870 downwards.
ACAGATTGTAGGAACCAAATGTCACAATAAGAATATCCAGGTAGATCTTTAGCCTAAAAGTGTTTCGACGAATAATGATCCTAGGATAGTGAAACTCCAAGAGGATCTAGCACAGGCTCAGCAGATGATAGGAAAACTCATAGAAGAGACTATTCCTCTAGAGAAATACGAAAAGTTACAACAACAATTTAAGAACATTAGTGCATCAGAGAGTGAGGCCTTTGATAAATGTCGGAAGGCAGAGGAAAAAGTTGAAAAGGTAACAAATAAGCTAAACTTAGTCATAAGCCGAATGGATACCCTCTCTTCTCTATATACTAATGTTCTAGCCTGTAGGGCACATGCCAAAAATTATGCTTTGTTTTTGTTAGAAAGGTATTTACAGTTAAAAATTAAGGCTGTCAAGGTAAGAGTACCTATAGAGTTAAAAACTATTGATGATTTCATAAACTGCTGTAAACATTATGTTGTGAAAGTCCAACTATTGTTATGTGAATTTTATTTGCATAATTTTATGTTGGAGGAGGAAACGGAAAATAATCCTAGTCCTTTTGTGGGTGATATCCAATTTCAGTGATTAATCTCATTTGCTATTAACTAGATAAAGTGGTTCAAGGTCCATAATACTTTTCAGAGACAAGAAAATAGGATGGACCTCTGGGTTAGAGGTGAATCAAAAAACCCATCACAATTGTGGGCTAAGCATAAAAGCTAATGAGAAAGGAGGGTGTGATCTAGATCTTGGGACCCATCCATAAAGCAATTATCTAGAGAGGAGTAGAATACTTCCTTTCAATCAAAGACCCTGCCATAGTAGCAACTAAACTCTGATGGAAGACTTCCAATCGAAATATCCAGGACACAGAACCCTTCAATTATAAAAATCTTAAATTAGTTGCCGATCGCCTGGTTACCTATAGTAACCTCATCTTGAGAGAAGGTCCACTTTGGCTAGGTTGTAGATTTCGAAGCCACATTATCTGGTATCCTGCAGCAGGATATAAGGTTATATATGAATTTACTGAGGGGCAGACAGGAGCCATTTTTGAATTTTTAGCTGTAAATCATGGTTTTAGACCACTTCATGAAAATCCCTCTCTAGCCTATTCCCTAATTGCCTTGCATGTAAATTACATGGTTTTCATGACGACATGAAAAAGAGTAAGCAGGGGAGTGTGTTGAGCGATGGAAAAGGTATGCATTTTCCATTTCTTTTTATCTTTTCCTTTGGATCATAACTCCTTTACCTTCTAAAATGGAAATATTTTAAAGAATTATGATAGAATTAAGGAGATTTGTGATTAATACAAAATAACTAATTATTTTATTTTTCTATATAGAAAGGTAAGGGAATAGAAAATCACTATTCAGAAGGTAAATACAAAATCAAGGCATCTGCTGTTACTCCCTTAGGAAACCGTGTCCAGACAAGAAGAACGATACTGGAGCGCGCAGCTCAGGAAAAGATGGAGAAAACATAGTGTCTACGCAAGAGGACAAGAAGACAACTGAAGATGGAAGATTAAGTGAAGCCCTCAGGATCTTTTGATCCTGAGGGATTGCTACTTTAAAAGTTATCTATAACCTTGATGTATCCGCCTTCCCATTATAAATGGGGCAGTGATTGTACGATGGAGAGGGATTTATTTTTTAGAATTACTCTTGTAATTTCAACTTTGATCATTGACTCTCATTGAGCAGTGATAGCTATAACTCTGTCATATATGATTAATATATAACTCAGTTGTTGTTCCATTATCTAATCCCGGAGTAAACGCAACATTGCTTCCCTGGTGACTAAGGGCCCGACCCTGGTGGATCCACTTACTTCTTGTATCACTATTTACAATTATAGTCGTGTGTGGTTGATTTCCTTTGCATTTCCTTAATTCACTTTATTCAGTAATATTCTATTTTTTTTTTCCAAAGAAAAAAACGGTAACCTTTTATTAAAAGAATTAATGAAAAGTTACACTAGCAGATGCAATGAAGCATTTCATAAGATGCCCATAAGGGCTCGAGTGCAATAGCACCCCGCGTAACGTTAGAATACTAGCGTGCATGAAGAAAAAGAAGAGGAGAAGGGGAAGAGAGGAGATAGAGAGAGAAAAGGAAGAGAAAAAACGAAATTACGCTTCAAGATTTTCTCCCCTTTTTCTTTTCAACCTTTCGCCATTCTCCTTGTGCTGGCTCGATCGAAGCAATGACTAACTGAGTTTCTGCATTTCGTGAGCCTGTTTCCTTGTCTGAATCTGAGGTGTCTGATTGGTGATGCCGTTTGTTCCCTCCCATGTTTTGTTCCTCGTTTGTCTTCTCTGCCTGTTTTTGGTGAAACTTTGTATCCTTGTTTGCTGTTGTAGTGTCTTCCTTATTCTCCTTTTCTTTGGGTACCTCTGCATTTTCTGCTAAAGTGTCTTCCTCTTCTACTTCTGATTCTTCATCATCTGAATCAGGGGGGGGGAATTGCCATCCTTTCCTCTATTTCCCTTTCTGCTTCTTTTTGCTGTTTACTTTTTTCGCTTCTAGGCATGTGTTTTGTAAGTGTCCTGTCTACCTGCAAAACCTGCATCTGAAGGCAGTGTTTTCGTAGTCTAGTGTTTGCATCCAATTTTGTTGTTTGTAGATCAGTCTTATATTGTCTGGCAGCCCTTTGCTGAGATCTACCTCAACACAAATATGGGCAAAAGTGTATAACCTTTCATCCATTCTCTCCAGATCTGTTTTGATATATTTCCCTATACTGTTCCCAATTCCTTCCAGGACTTGTTCACTCTAGAAGTGGAGGGGGAGGTTGAATAATTGGACCCATACCGGCACTTTGGTTACAGTCATGGTGTTTGGATCGAAATCTGGAAACCATGGGGTCATGAATAGCCCCGTTGTTCCCCAGAACCAAGGCCCATTGCTGATGATTGTTTCTCTGATTTCAGTGGATGCAAATCTGACTATGAAGAAACCCTTGGAGCATAGATGTATGTCGCATTCCATGGTCCAAGTAGAGAAGATCCAATGGAATAGGTCCATTGGTTTCGGCCAGAAACTGTTAAAACGACAGATTAGGGCCTGCGTTTCATAGGACTTTACATAACCATCCAGCCCTGTAGAGTCAAGGTTTAGGGCTGGGGTTTGCCCTAACTGGTCTACGATATATGGCCTAGGAGTATACTTGCCTTGATCTGGAGAAGATCCTGGATCTTTTTTCCCCTGGAGGATGTTTTTGTATGAGATCCCTCCTTTGGGTTGTTGCTGAGGTGCAGTCTTTTTCCCCATCTCCCCTCCTGAGCTGCTTGTCTGACCCTGTGGGGGAGCTCCTCCCCTCAGTCTGAGGTTCAAAACAATGGTTTCTCCTGGCTTGATTCCATAGCTTCCCATTGTTCTATTGTCTTGGAGAAATTCAGTAATATTCTATTGCTGAACATCTTGCTGAATTAATTTGTTACATCAAGATCATAATTAGACTGCGTCGATAACACGATTGTTATTCATAACTCAATGTCATGTTGTTCCTTTTGAAACAATAATGTGTTGTCTAGTTTAAATTCTGTCGTTCACTCACAACTGCAACTGTTGTTCATTTAATTTCGGTTCAATGATAATCAAGATTACCTTTCCTTTATACCTGTGATTAATGTTCACTCTACCAGAATAATATTACTGATTCTATTACTTTATATTCATCGTGTGTTTACACTTAATGATATTTGTTGTTACTTTATTATCTGAAGATTGTTGTTCAGTTCATTTCGGGTAAAGATTGCTGTTCGATTCATTTCTGTAGATTAAGCTTTATTGTTCAATGTTTTCAATAGACTTAGTTGCTATTCCTTTTCTGCAAGGATTTTCTTTCACCTTTTAATTGATAGTGCAACAAGTGTGTTTTAGTAAGCATTTCCAATTGAATTGTTATTTCTAGTTATTTTCTTTCATATGGATTGAAATATCTACAATTGTAAAGAACATTGACTATTGTTGTCTAAGTTCTCAGATTGGAGGTCCTGTTTATAATTGATTTCATTTATATCAGTTGACAGAGGAAAGAGTTGTCACTACTGCATCCTTGACTGATAAATTGCTATAGTTTTCTAAATGAATGATTTAAGTTTCAGAGCATTAAGGTTTCTTTTAATTACAAGTAGATTCTATTTCCAACATCCGTTTACTCTTGTATTTAGCACTATACTACAAAATATAAAACATTACCCTTGAATCAAGTGACCACCTCAGTCTGAGTACACTCTTGAGATAAAAAATCGTACCTGGATTGATAATTAATGTAGGATAAATAGGGGTTAAAAAGACAACCTTTATCACTCAACACTCCTATCCATGAGTTCATCTATAGAACTACCCAGTTTCTGTAGCATGTCTTCTGTAACCAAGTAGCATCAGCGGTTGGCTGATCTTTCCATTTTACCAAATACTGGAAGTACTCTTGTCCCCTTGTTTTCTTAAACACCTTCTTGTCCAGAATTCTTTCTGGCTGCAAATTCTTTGCTGTGGGTAACTGTTTTACCCAGTCAATTTCTTGGGTCTCTTGATCTTATGTTATATCATCGACAATTTAACCTTCATACTTGTACAAGTATACGACATTAAAAATTGGTGATATTTCAACATCAGGGGGTAACTCAATCTCATAGACATTTTCAAGAAATTTCCTCAACACCTTGCAGGGTCCGATTTTTTTGAACTTCAATTTGTTATACTCCCTCTTTGGAAACCTCTCCTTTCTGAGATGTGCTAAAACCAGATCTCCAACTTCAAAGTTCACCTCTCTTCTTCTCATGTCTGCTTTAGTTTTTTACTTGATGTTGCTATCCTACAGCTATTGTTTCACTTGTTCATGTATTGCTTACATTTTTGAAGCAAAATCTTCACCCTCTGCACTTCTCATCTCATCCTTTCCCAAGTTTCTTAACTAAGATACTCATCTTAGATGCATTCCATAAACAATATGGAATGGACTCTATCTTGTACTCCTGTTAGGTGAGTCATTATGTGCATATTCAACTTCTGCCAATGCTTGATCCCATTGCTTTAGATGTTCTTTAGTAAGGCTCCTTAAAAGATTTCCCAAACTCATGTTCACAACATCAGTCTGTCCATCAATTTGTGGATGATAGGCAGAACTGAAACTTAATTTATTTCCCAATTTCTTCCATAGTGTCCTCCAAAAATGTCCAACAAATTTGGAATCCATGTATGAGACAATACTCTTAGGCAACCCATGCAACCTTACAACCTCATTAAAATACAAATTAGCAATGTGAGAACCATCACTAGTCTTATAACATGGAATAAAGTGTGCCATTTTTTAAAATCTGTCTACTACAACAAAAATTGAATCATTACCTCTTTGAGTCTTTGGTAAACCCAAAACAAAATGCATACTTACCATATCCCAAGGTCTATCTAGAATTGGTAATGGAATATACAAACCTGTGTTTTGGCTCCTTCCCTTTGCATATTGATAGACTTTGCAAGTTTTCACATACATCTCCACTTTAGATTTCATTTTCGGCCAGAAATAAAATCTGCTTAATTGCTCATAAGTCTTCTCTACACGAAAATGTCCTACAAGTCCTCCAATATGTTTCTCTTTGATTAAGTTCTCCCTCATAGAATAGTTTGGTATGCACAACTGATTTTTCTTAAACAACAATCCATTATGTAAGAAGTAATCCAGCCATCTACTCCTATCCATCAAAACAAGATTTTTATGAGCTTCAAATGCCTCTTTAAAATTTGGATATGTTTCATACAATTCTTTAAGAAAATCAAAACCCAACACTTGGATTTGACTCTTTTGAATAATACATTCCTCCTACTTAAGGCATCTGCAACTTTGTTTGATTGGCCATTTATATGCTTAAAAAAAAAATGGAAACCTTTAAGATACTCTTCCTATTTGGAATGTTTTTGGCTAAGCTTTGGCTACTGCATAATATACTGTAGTGCATGATTATCTGGATAAAGTATGAACTCCTTTGACATTAGATAATGCCTCCATTTCTTCAATGACTGCACAACTGCATAGAACTCCTTATCATATGAAGAATACTTATTTTTGGAATCATTTAGATTTTCACTAAAGTAGGCTATAGGTCTATCTTTCTGGCTTAAAACACCTCCAATTTCTTCTCCACTGGCATCACACTTCACTTGGAAAGGCTTACTAAAATCAGGTAGAACGAAAATAGGTTTTTTAGGGATTTTCTTTTTTAACAATTGAATTTTTTTTTATGCTTCAATAGTCCATCTAAATGGTTGTTTATCCTTTGTTATGGTCTCAATAATAGGTTTATTGATCTGACTAAAATTCTTGATGAATTTTCTATAAAAGCTAGAAAGACCATGAAAAGTTCTTACCTCCAACACACTCTTGGGTGAAGGCCACTCCATGATTACCTTGATCTTCTCTGGATCCATCTTCAGCCCTTCAGCAAATATAAAAAAACCCAAGTACAATAGCTCTTCTTTCATGAATGAACACTTCTTCAAATTCAACAATAATTTCTCGTGTTGTAGCCTTTATAAGACATAATTCAGATGCCTCATGTGCTCTTCCTTAGACCTGCTGTAAACTAATATATCTTCCAGATATATTATTACAAACATTCATGACTCTCATAAACGTACTTAGTGCATTTGACAACCCAAAAGGAATTACTCTCCACTCATACAATCCCTCATTTATCTTAAAAGTGGTTTTCCACTCATCCCCTTCTCTTATCCTTATCCGATGATACCCACTTTTAAGATCTAGTTTTGAAAAAATACTTTGCTCCACTCAAGAAATCCATTAAATCTTCAATTCTAGTTAAAGGAAATCTGTACCTGATTGTGATTTTATTAATGGATCTTGAATCTATACACATTCTCTAGCCTCAATCTTTCTTTGGACTCAACACTGTTGGCACTGCACAAGGACTCAAGCTTTCTCTGATCAGTCCTTGGTTAAGAAATTCTTGCACCTACTTCCTAACCTCTTCATTTTCTATAGGAGTCATTCTGTAAGCTACTTTGTTAGGTAGACTTTCTCTAGGAATCAAATCTATATGATGGCTAATTCTTCTAATTGGTGGTAACTCATTTGGCAAATCATCAACAATAATATCACAATATTTCTCCAACATTTATTGAATTTCAATGGGTAAATCAGAAATTTTAGTAGAAGTCATTATTACCTCGGGCTTGCAAATAACAACAAAATTTACCTCATTCTCTTCAATCTACTTCAAATATTCCTCTCCTCCTAATAACATAGTTTTTGGATTAGTCTTCTTTCCTGGTATGTCTTCTTCTTGCAGAGGCATCAACGTATGATTGATACCATCCTTTCCAAACTTGTAGGTGTTTCTTTTTCCATCATGCAGGACTCCTTTGTAATAGTTCCAAGGGGATCCAAGCAATATGTGACACACATCCATTAGCATCACATCACATACAATTTTATCTTTATACTTGCCCACCTGAAATTCCACTTCCCATTGTTCATTCACTAACAGTTGATGTCCCTTTTGTAACCATGACACCTTGTAAGGTGTTGGATGTTTCATTGTCTTCAGCTTCAATTTCTCCACTACTTCTGTAGACAACAGATTACCAGTGCTGCCACTATCAATGATCATCTGACAACATTTCCCATGAACTTTAGACATTGTTCTGAATAAAGTCTTTCTTTGTGATGGTTCAACTATCTCCTTTGTTGGCTTGAGCAAAATTTTATTAACTACCAAAGATTCTCCTCTCTAGTATATTTTCTTCTTCTGTCACTACTGTTGTTGTTTCCCCCTCAGCTTGAGAAACAATAACATTCCTCTGATTTGTTTCTGCTTTCTCTGGACACTCAAAGGTTCTGTGTCCCAATTTGTTACATCTGTAACATCTTACTTCTCTTCCTCTTCCTCTGCCTCCTCTCCCTCTAGAAAAACTCCCTATGCCTCTTGCATCACCTCCTGTGGGTGCATGCTGGGTTGAGCTACTGCTAGCTCCATCTTTAGGTGCTGTAGATCTTCATCTACCACCTTGACTTCCCCTTCCTTAGAAAGTACCTCTCCCTTTGGTAGATTTCTTCCTCATGACTTTTTCTTTAGCCTTCAGTGCTATCTGATAAGCTTCCTCTACTGTTTTAGGAGACAATATACTTATCTCATCTTGAATGTTCATCCTAAGGCCATTCACATATCTAGCCACCTTCTCATCTATATCTTTGGCTTCTCTAGCTCTTATGCTTACCTTGTAGAATTCCTCTGTGTATTCGTTCACTGTCAAAGACTCTTTCAGGAATATTTAGTGTTTCTAAAAAAACCTAGTCCTCTAGATCTAGTAGCTGATCTAGAAACAACAATCAAAGAAATCTTAATTTTTCCTATTAACAATAGATACAATAAGGGACTGAGAACATACTTGTAACTTCCGCTTGTTCCTTATCTCCCTTGACCAATTTCGTTGCTCCTTCCTGTACTTAAATCACTTGAGAAGTACTTGCACAAATTACAGAAACAAAACCCCATCAAAGCATAATGATCTATTGTTCATAAATAGCACAGAATCGAAAGTATGATATACATATGAATGCATTTAACATAAACACAAACATAAGGGAAAAATCTCGAAAACTTTATTGATAAGAGGAAAGATTACAACCAATGCGAGTTTGATCCAGTGTCATCCTTCCAATTCAATCCTTCTTCACCTCATGAAAGGCAAGACATTCCAACAATATCACAATGCTTGCACTCAATCTTAATCTCATACCACTAACATCTCCTTGCAACTCAGTATTTTTCAGCCCTGATCTCTTGGATGAGTGATCTATTTATAGATGAGTGAAGGAGGTTGTGTCATCAATGGTGATGATGAATGCCTTTCTATTTTTAGAAATTAGTTCCATGAAAGAGGGGATAGCAGGTTGATGTTTCCTAATTCCTTTTCTAATCCAAGGGCGAATTCTGAGGGGCAGGTGGCACTTGAGAAAATTCTAGAGGCTTCCAATGGATAAGGAATCTTCAAACCCTCATGAAAATTTGCCCAAGTTCGCTCATCATAGGCTAAAGAGAGACTAAGTGTGATGCATAACACTTAGTCAGTGTAGCTCCTGCATTGCATTGCAGCCTGATAGAAGGCTTCCTGCGCTGATCTACTTAGGGGTACTTTTTGGATGTTTTCTATGATGGAACTTCTTGGGGAGTAAGACATTCTGATGAATAAATTCTTTAGGGCATATAACAACTGTATTAGGGGTTGATGAACTCTAATAACATCAACCTGTAAGTTGGGGTTGATATACCCAAATGAATCTGTAATAGTTGCCCCTTAAAGCATGAGGTCGTAAATATCTATGTCGGGTGAAATGCTTTATCACGAGGATAGGAAATTTCGAAATGGAAGAAGACTTGCATCAATTACAATACAACACATCGTGATAATTTTGATTTTTCTCATGAACTAGCTGAGGGAGGCATTCCCATGCTCAACTTATAAACTTTCATTACATATACATAGATCATATAGTCGTCCACAGATATAGACTTATGTTTCTACAGATATAGATTCGTGATCTATGATTAGGATGACCATCTGTGTAAGGCCTTTGTACATTTGATTTGGTACTCCTGAATATATTACAGCCTGGATGGATGAAACTAGATCGATGGTCTTTAATCTCGTTCAATCTTGACTCAATGTACAAGTCTAACCATGTGAATAGATCAACTGAGGTTGAACATGGAGAGACATTGTCTGATTACCAGCTAATGATGTAAGCTATTAACAGACGCGAGAGGGATCATTGATAATAATGATGACCCTCAAGGTACTACAATACATTTCGCATGGTGTGAATAAAATGATTTGATGTCGAACAACATCAAAAATATTTTGGTCGAAGGCCATTGATGTGAACCTATTGCCGGAAGTAAGAAACTTGCCATTGATGTATGCAAGCTTCAAAGCACTGAAAGGGTGTTTCTAAGTCAACTTCTTGGATGATGAGCTGATGTTGACAAGAAGCGACTCATCGTAGGAGGGCCTTGATGTGTCCCACATCTACGACACAAAACAAAGTAAATGATTTTGGAGATGAGAATCGACTGATGACACAAGGTTCAGGAGTGGTGGTCACGAAAATAAAGGTTTACAATATTTCAATGGATGAAGTTTTAACTGGATGACTTCTCTTGAACATATCGACAACATTGAGATGAATTGGTAGCATTGACCCAAAACAAAAGTGATGGATGGTGTGATAGACCAACGGTGTGATAACCATCAAACTGAATGACCCAACCCAACTAGTCACGGAGATGAAGTGGAAGTGTCATGTTCAAGAGCGACTCGCTACCATAAAATTTTCTCAAATTTTCCCATTTTCCCTAGTCATTACTGACCAATACCTCTTTATTTTTATCAAGCTTGAGGAAGATAATATATGCTTGTTCTATAATTCACCCTTTAGGCAAACCCATCGCTATTTGATGTTTTAATGAGTCTAGCAATGGTGAAACTCGGCCTTGTCTGGATGGACAAGTTTGTTGCTATTTGATATTTTAACGAGTTTAACGATAAAGATAACTCAGTCCTTTTCATGTTTAGAGAGTTTGAAAAGGGATGTAAAGAAAACTCTACAAGTAATTTTTCGTAAAATAATCCCTCAAGTCCGAAAAATCATAAAATAATACAAGAGGGATCCTACTGATCATGTTCTATCAACGAGTACCTTTTTTGTAGTTAATCTATCTCAGCCCGAAGAAGGGTTAAAACTATACTGAGTATATATCGATTCTAATCCGTTAACGAGCTAGAAACGAAAAGCACCCAATAACCTTTTCATGTTTAAAGATTCTAAAAAGAGCTTAAAGAGGACTCCATTTTGAGGAATGAGTGGCGTGTAAGGTAGCAACTGGTTTTGGTGATGTTAGAACTTCTCGAAACATGTTGATTTATGTGAAGAGGCTAGCTAATAAGACCACTTATTGCAATTGTTCCTCAAGAAGGTAAAACAACCAAGTGAAAGCATATGATCGGTCAAAGAGGTGGTGGTGATGGAATGAAATAACTAAGGTTCATTTGATGAAAAGGCTAATAGAATGGAAATCACAAGGGTTAAATGGAAATGGGTTCAGTTTTAGACAAGCTTGAACCATAGGGAACTGTGCTTGGATTCAGTTTCATTTTTACACAAGCTCGAAACGAAAAACTATGCTTGGATTCAGTTTCATTTTTACACAAGCTTGAAATGAAAAATTATGCTTGAATTTGGTTTACATGCCCCCAGTATGATGAAAGGGAGAGTCTCCTGTAACCAGAAGGAAGTCGTTGCGGTGAAGTAGGATGGTTATCCAACACCTATTTGGCTTTGTCCAGATAGGGACAAAGGTGAATGGGGTGATTGCCTTCACATAACCTACAAAGAAACTTAACTTTACCATTAGGTGCAGGCTATTAGGTGGATGGCTATCAGGTGGATGGAATGAAGGTTCTTTTACGAGATCAAGTGAAAGACTCAACTGGGATTTTACGAGATCTAATAAAAGACTCGCCTTGGAACTTGCTCCAGGGGACCTTGGTTTCATTTTTTAACGAGGTTGATACAAGACAAGGAACTATCCTTAGATTCCTTGGTTTCATTTTTTAATGAGGTTGACACAAGAAAAGGAACTATCCTCGAATTCCTTTTTCATTTTTTAACGAGGTTCACACATGACAACAAACTATCCTCAGAGACTTGTTTCATTTTTTAATGAGGTTGACATAGTAAAAGAACTATCCTAAAACCGTTTGATCACAACCCATAAGAGGTTGTGAAGGAGAGATCTAGTTCCAATGCCCCCAGTAGATTTTGTACAACATCACTGAATTGATCATCAGTTGATGTAGGTATGGAACAATTTTCCACATAATTAACCCATGGAGAGGCTGATACCATTGGTACAAAAGGACCACTTAGGGAAGATGGTTGACTTGAAGCCATATTTGGACCCAGAAATGAAAGATGGTCAACAGTGACAATTCTACCTTCATGCAGGAAACAAATCACTCGAAAGAGTGTTGAAACAATAGCTCCCATGTCATAAACATAGTCACACCCAAGAAGTGAATTGTAATCTAAAGGTTCTGGGAATACCATCAAGTTCAGATAAACGATTTTTCCTCTCAAAGTAATGGGTAACCGAAGGAGGATCCCTAATGGTCGACTCATTCCTCTGTTAAAAGCCAACAGATTCTGTGTAACTGGTACAAGTGGCGGTGAACCGAGTGCTTGCCAAGCAGTTGAGGAAAGGATACTCACAGACGTACCTTTATCTATAATGGTGCTAGATACAATCATAATACAAACTTGTACTATGATCTGGAAGGGCACATAAGAAGGAAGGAAAAATTCTACCAGTCGATTCCAATCAAGGGAAGTGACTAGACTACTCGGAGGGGGTATCGTAGAAATGGGAGGATTAACCCCTTGAGTTACGAGAGTGGGAGGATTTTCCTCTTATCTTGATGGAATAGGAGGACTACCCCCAAGCTCATTAGAATTTGAAGAAACAAAAAGAACCTGAGTGGTATCATGTTCACTCTCTTCGGGAAAGGTATGATTTATTGAAGGTGAAATCGGGTCAACTGTTACCTCAACCTGTTGATTTGAGTCAGGTATAGACTCATAGGATTCACTTTCAAAGAGAGTGGGTTTGGCTGATGGTTGATTTGAGTCAGTCAATTCATCAACTAGTGAAGGATTTAGGGAGAGTTTCCTGTAACCAGATGGAAATCGCCTCGGTGAAGTAGGATGGTTATCCAACACTTTTTTGGCTTCATCCAGATAGGGACAAAGGTGAATGGGGTGATTCCCTTCACACAACCTACATGGAAACTCAAAATTTCCCTTCTTTCCATGATCTTTACTGCCACTAGTTGATGGTGTGTCACCAACATGATCTCCAAAAGTTGATGACACAAGATGGTGTGAACGAGAAGACCATTCTTCTAAGACCTAAAGAATATCAAGACAATTTCGAAGAAGATGGTCTCCCGCACAAAGTTTGCATGGATATCGAACTTTGTGAGGCTTGATGGATGGTTTCTCATCTAATGTTGCATTAAAAGTAATGGTTTCTTGGTTTCCCCTCTGCTGAACTTGCTTCTTCTTCTTCTTCTTTCCTTTGTTCTTCTTCTTAGCCACCTAGTTACTAGTACCAATACTTTCACCAGGTGAAGAGGAAGAAGGGGACGAAGAAACAATAGAGGAAGAAGGCAAAGGGTCAAATTTAAGATCAACTAGAGGTTGATTTTGTCCAGTTGGAGGTGTACTCGATTACAGAGAAATCACGACATTTTGAACCAAGGAGGTAGAAAACAACCATACTGGCAAGCCAATGGTAAATCCTGGAAGGGACAATGTAGCCATAGATGGAGCACCAATATTTCCAAATGGAGGAAAAGGACTAGGATTCCCATCAAAAGGAATTCCTTGATTAGTGGACTCCAGATTTGTCACCATATTTTTCCACCTAAGATCAACTAAGGAGTGGTCATGGAGGATGTTATCCGCGGTCAATTAATTTTACGATACTGGAACACAACTTTGATTTTTCTTTTTTAAAGAGTCGAGAAAAAATAAAAGATGACTCTAGTCGCTTTCGATGTTTAATGAGCCTAAAAGGACAAGTGCTCAAATGATCCTTTTCTTTAAAGGAGTCGAAAAGGAACAAAAGTGACTACACTAGAGATTCTAGACAAGAGGGTTTACCAGACTAATTGAAAAATTAGAATATACACCTTGGTGATAAATGAAAGAGAAATTACCAAGGACTTTACGTATGACAATCAATCTTCCTGAATGCTGTGTTCAGTGCATTTCGATCGGTAATGCAACAGACTCGGCTTCCTAGGGATAAAGGATTTCAACCTATTGGGGTCTCCCACTATATACGCGATGGTACAGGAAGCACAAGTCCATACTAGCACTTATTGGATCAAAGAGGAGGAATCACCTAACCTTCAGTGAAAATGATAGCCACTAGGTTCTAAGACACCGGAACACATCTCTAGCCTAGACCTCTAGATTTTTTTCATTAAGTTCCAAAGCGTTGTTATATTAATTGATGTTTATTTTAAGTTGATCTTGCTTAGAAATTTTCCTTTGAAGGTTCACCGCGAAATGTGTTATGAAATTCCTAAGAATGCAAGTAGAATGATAAGCACTCTTTTTATTTAATTTTAACAATGAAAATCCAAACTATGAGGGATAGAGCATAGAAGTACTTTTGAACTAACAACAAAGAGCACAAACTAATGCAATTCCCTAAACATTCCTTTTAGCACACAAACTGAAACTCTAAGATGCAAATGCATGTATTTCTTTTCAGTTTCTCTTAATGTGAATGATGTAATAAGAAAAACTAATGCACAAACAATTCAGAACATTTTCATAAAAAATGGCGATTTATGACAATTTATTCTAAGAGAGAAAGGAAGATTGAATGACACTTTCAATTTTGAATAAATGAAGATTTTCGACACTTTTAATGAAAATACAAATCAAATGCACAAATAGATCAATTGACGATCTACAAAGGAGGATTTTAGGACACTTCACTTTCTGAAGAAAATGACGATTTTACAACACTTTTCTACTAAAGGAACAACTGAACAAAGATAATTTTTGACAATGGATTGCAAATGACAAAAAAAATACATAAAAAACATTCACCAGTACTAGTCTAAACAAGGCCAAATTAAAGAGATGAAGGTTGGTTTCAGAGATGAGACATGATTTATATCAACAAGCAATTCAATCAAAGATGAAAATTGACAAAAACTTCAGTTCCTAGTTGGGAAAACTGATCTTCAAGAGATCAGAGCAGGTTATAATGATAGACAGTGCACTGAGTCGCTCTATACCAATGTGGGAAATGCAATGCATCACAGGTTTTAGTTAAGGATAGTGCAACGATTACAGTGAGCAATTTTGAAGGTGTTTTTGGCTCAATTTGATTCAATTTTTAGTGGATTAGAATTGAATTCAATAAACAACAACAAGAACAATATATTGGAATGTTCTAAGAGGCTAATTAGATACTAAAAAGGGAAAACCTCCCTAGTGGAGTCGCCAATTTGTTTTGGGAATATTTAGTGTTTCTACAAATGCCTAACCCTCTAGATCTAGTAGCTGATCTAGAAACAATAGTCAAAGCAATCTTAATTTTTCCTATAAACAACAGATAAAATAAGGGACAAAGAACCTACTTGTAACTTCCACTTGTTCCTTATCTCCCTTGAACGATTTCACTGCTGCTTATCGTACTTAAATCGCTTGAGAAGTGCCTGCACAACTTGCAGAAACAAATACACGTTAAAGCATAATGATCTATTGTTCATAAATAACACAAAATCGAAAGTATGATATACATATGAATGCATATAACATAAACACAAACATAAGGGAAAAATCTCGGAAAATTTATTGATGTTGACACCTAATCATAAGGATTGGGTGAATAACTGAAATTGATGTAAATAAATAATGGAGAATATGAATAGTCACCAGGAGATGAAATGAACAGTCTCTCCCTCATGTATATAATAAACACCAACCTAAATGAAATCAATGAATTGTTTTGAAGGGTTACTACTTGGCCTGACATAGTATCAGAGCAGGTCCTAGTTTTAGTATTCCTACCTTTTTAACTCCATTTTTCTACCTATTTTCTTGTTCTGCCCATATTTCAGAACTGACACGCCTGGTATTTTCTCTAGGCTCTCTGCCATAATAATTTTCTGCGCCCTCTTCTCTAGAACGATTTTTGTAATCCCTTGTCTCGCTAATGCACGACTGAGTGTTGTGTGAGAGAGTGTTGTTGAAGTGTGCAGGGACGCGATTTTTTTTGGCAGAACAACTACTCCATTCTGAGGCTATGTTTGGCAAGTAGGAGGTTCTAATCCTGCTGTTATGGATAGTAAGGCACTTTGGCGAGATGACAAGCACATTCTGATGCGAGATTTGGATTGGTGTGCATCTAGTGCCTCCATGCTGAAACAAGGAACGAGAAACACTGCATTGAAGTCTTTTGAATGCTGATGAAACTGATGGCATTGTTGGGTTTCCACGGGGTTGCTCCAACAGTTTAATGGGCAGTGTATGGTGCCTCCACGTAGGAATACACATTGAATGTGTTGTTTATATTTAACGTTTCTCTGTATATTTACGCTGTCCCATATTTATTTAACGTTGCCATCGAATTTAAATATTTACGCTGTCCCATATTTATTTGAACGCTGAAACCTGCGGTTTTTGTGTACTCTCTGCAATTTTTGTGTACTCTCTACGTTGGGCTTTTGTCTTTGGAGTTGATCCTCGATACATTTCAAATGAGTATTGACTGGAATATTGACATAAAGGATATGCTTGCTCGCAAATTTTATGTGAGAATAGTTGAGAGGGAAGCTGTTGGTATTTGCATTGTACACTGAATGTATTCTCTGCCATGTGTCAATGGAGTGATCTTGTTTAACATTGCCATATATGTGCTATTTAACGTTGCCATATTCTAAATTTTAACATTGTCTAGATGAATGCAAATTGACATTTGAATTTGTTGTCCCATCATATCAGATGTATATTTTTTCCCATTAGGAGTAAAATTTTGCAGCAAAAGTTTTTGTTACAGAATGCATTCAATCGTATTCATTGTGGGAATAGTTCTCACTGGCAAGGAGAACTATCCTGAGTGGTCCCGGATGATAAAAAAAACCCTCATTTTCAATTAGTTGTGGAAAGGAGTGTGCATTGGAGACAGAGACAAACAGCCAAAACGACCTACCTTAGACAAAGAGCTCGCCATTTGGGAAAATAAGAACAACAAAACCTATGCATTAATTGAAGCATCTGTAAGTGAAGAGGTGAGTCATCATATTACACCATTTTCAACCGATTTCAAAGCCTTACAAAAGCTGAAAGAACTCTATGACTCACATGATGGACTTGAAGTTGTTCAACTCATGATTAAACTCTTCACTCTTGAATTGCAAAATAATGATCCTCTTGCTATTGCATCTGAAGTAAAGTCTATAATGCATGATATCCAAGCCACTAAGATTGATTTGGATATTCCTCTTATCGCTTTTCTCAAGGAACTTTATCCCACTTACTCCAATTATCTTGAGTCATTGCAAGCAAATGGAAATCTTAAAGATATTACCTTTGACTCTCTTGTGAAAAAAATTGCTGAAAGAGAGAAAGCTTTTGGAAAGAAGACAACCCCTGAATCTTCTGAAGAGGCTGTGTGCCTTTCTCATAAAGAAAAGCATCCTACTCAAGATTCTTTCAAAGGAAGAGGTGGTCAAAGAGGAAGAGGAAGATATTTTAGAGACAGGGGGGGTAGACACTCTCAAGTAGAAAAGGCAGATTTTCACTGCATACGCTGCAAAAGAAATGGATCACATGATGCATCTACGTGAAAAATACATTGGGACAAAATTGAGCAACAAAGAAATCAACCCAAAGGTAAAACTAATGACACAGACTATGGTAAAGCACTTGAATCTGCTCATTATGTAGTGGCACAATGTAATATTGGAGTAAATGAAGATTTATTTAATGCCTCACTTGTGTTAAGAAATTTACCCATGAAGACAAATTAATTATGGAGAATTACTGAGAGAAATAAATATAAAAATAACTAGCAATAACCATAAACACATGAACACACATGTTTATCTGGGAAAACCCCAAATCTCGGAAAAACTCGATCATAATCAAATTTCATTATCCTAGCCAAAACCCTAGCCAGTCCGACCAAGTGAGCTTTCACCACTCACCTCCAGGTCTTTTCGCCTACAACAACTCTTTCATGGCCGCTACAGATTGCAGCTTCCTCGCCTTCATCTATTTGCCTTTGTAGAACCTTGTTTTGGTTGCATTGATCCAGGTGGATATTGGTGGCCACCTACCAAGTCCATCTGGACCCCCATCATTGTTTCTCTTAGCATTTTCAGTTTCCTTAATTGTAGCACAACTTACTATTTTTAGCAGTTTTTCGGGTCCTGAACTTTCAGAGCCGTTTTGAGGCCCTAAACGACGTTTTTTGGGAAATATGGGGGCAACATGGGTCCATGAATCGATGTTGGCCTTCCCAAAGTGGTAGTTCTCGGATAGATGTTTCTAACGAGCTATCGTACACGTCAAACAGAGATCACATGCCAAAGTTACGACCCCAGGAAATTGATGTACCAATCTACCCAAACGAGGCCCACAATTTGGCGTTTCATCTTCTAGGGTTAGGTTTTGGAATGTGAAGGGTTTTCCATTGTTTCTCAACAATAAATAGGCCTCTGAGCCTCATTGTAACACAATTCAGAGGCATGTAGTCACCACATCTCTTC
>APFE030773296.1:8815-27694 GCA_000404065.3 Pinus taeda | reverse complement strand
TCTGGTATTATATGTGGATGATATGTTTCTGGTTGGAAATGACAAAGACATTATCCAAGATTTGAAGACCCATTTGTCCTCCAAATTCGACACGAAAGATCCTCGTGCTACAAACTATATTTTGGGCATGGAAATTAAAAGAGATCGGACAAATAGGAAGCTCTGGCTAAACCAGAGGAAGTATGTCGAGACAATATTGCAGAGGTTTAATAAGCAGGATAGTAAATTGGTGAAGGTTCTTATTCATGTAGGTGTAAAATTATCTACTGAACAATGTCCCAAGACACAAGAAGAGGACGAGGACATGTCCCATGTTCCATATGCAATCAAGGAAGTAGTTTGGTTACAGAGATTTTGTTTAAGTATGGGGTTAGTACAGGGAGCTATAAGGATAGACTACGACAGCCAAAGTGAAAATTTCCTAGGAAAGAACCCTGCATATCATTCCAATACAAAGAACATTGATGTTCAGTATCACTTTGTGAGGGATATAATAGAAGACAAAAAGGTGTTGCTGGTAAAGGAGGACACTTTGAAGAATATTGCAGATGCATTGACAAAATCTATGAACTTTGAGAGGTTCTCTTGGTGTAGAAAAACAATGGCCATTGCAGGGCTGGATAAATGACTAAGCTCTCTTGTGGCCCCCTATGGAAAGAACACAACAAGTGGGAGAATGTTGGATTCTGTTATATTCTTTCCATGACTAGCCCACATAGTTAGCCGGGTGGTTAGAAGGGGGGTGAAGGCCCCCCCTTTGTTGTTCCGATTGTGTAGAAAGGGGAGTCATAGGGGGTTTGAAGGGTACAGGTAACCCCACTCTATGGGGTCTGAGATAGTGCCCCAGAAAATTTTGGCCCCAGAAAATTTTGGTTTTGGACCCTATGTTAGGTTGGGCAGACCTACTTATGGTTTTGTGCAGGTTTTTCACAAATGGTTTTGGATGCGATGGGTTTTGTTCAATGGTATTGGATACTTCGGCATGTATAAATATGTGTTATAACATTGGAAGGAACATAATGAAAAATCGAGCTAGTAGTCCCGGTTATGGGATCTAGGGGAAAATCTATGTGTATATGTGTTTTATGTGTTATGCTCTCACATTGTTTATTTTCTGTGTTTTAGAATTCGTATGTAGGTCATTTCTGTACGGGGTTAAAACCTACATACTTTACCTTTATAAAATAAGAGTATTCAGTGTGTTGATCTATGGTAGCTTAGTAGGTATTCATCACATGCTTGGTGTCTTAGCTTGCGAAAAATATTAATTAGCCTTGTAAATTATTACTTAAGTGGAGTAAGTAATTAACAAAATCCTTCCTAGGTTTTAACCTAGGAAATGTAAATTTTATTTGTTTTATTCCTTTATTGACTTAATGAATCATAGTCTAAAGTTATTAAGATAAATAATTATACTAGCCAAGATCCAAGCCATTAATCTGAAGAGATGAGATGAGCGTTTGATTAGGAGGCTCGAGGGAATTTTTCCTTTACTGAACATCCTTTTCTTCCTTCATATAACATGTCTCCTTTAGCTACAACTACTTCCAAGTGAATTTTTCCACACATATGACTCCACCTTCTCAAGGTGTCCAACTTTTTTATAGCCCATAACTCATTCCATCTTCATTATTATCAGAGAAAAAGAAGAATCCCCTTTGCACAGGAGATTATATTTTTGCATTGTTCTAAATGTCCTTCTTGCTATGTGTTTTTTTGTTGGTGGGGTTTGTGTGGGAGGGGGTTTTTTAACACTCTACTCTTATTTGTAAAACAATGGAATCTAATCTGTGCTTCACTTAGACAAACAACTTCAGTAGGAAAGTCACTTTATTGTTCGACACAAAAAATACCTGACCACTATACCTTCACAAATTAAGATAGAGTCTTCATACAGAGATTTTATTTTCACCATTAAGCCTAAGTGATTTGATGCCATTAATATTTATTTGAAGACTATATTGTTGGGATGTTTTTCTCTTACATCTTTTATAAGATCTTTTTGATGAATTTCGGAACGCTGAATTAGAATATTTTCTAGATCCTCTACATCTTCTTTTGGAATCTTTACTTCCACAACATTTATTTTTCCACTTTAGTGACATTTTCATCTCTTCTAGTTGACTCTACAACAATTATTTTTTCACATGGATCTGATCTTCTTCATACTTTATCATTCTGTCATTGAGATTTCTCACAATCTCTGTTAGGTTGACATGTACTATGTCACTTTTCCATGAACTTGGTGTTTGTGATAGAATGTTAAATCTATTACGGTATCAAACCAAGAATCACAATGATATTAATTTGCACAATGGAATACAAACAATAGTAAATATACTAGTGCACAAAATATGGACAGTTTTTTACAATTTTGTACAGTAACCCAACTTCGTTATATTAATCAACAATTAATACAATAGTCTAGGGCTCTTGTACTAGGGATAATGGTCCTCATACATCCACTAGTACAAGAATATAAAAATGGGGCTTGGTTTTAGTCCATCGACAACCAATCTACCCTCAACAATATAATTTGACCATATCGTTGATGTAGTTGACTCTCTCAGCTCATTTGGTTGTACCCTATGCTTGCCTAGTCCTTTGGCTCTCGATCTACAACTTCTGCCTCTATTAATGCTCCAAGCCCATATGGCCACTAAACCTCAGCTATCAATCTACTCACTAGTTGTGCCTTAGTCCATCAAGGGCACAACACATTGAGACTCTTGTCGATTTGTTCACAGCTCCACTTGTGAACAACTCTCATCTTCCCGTTACTGCTCCTCAGCTAATCAATGACTTCAACCCACTATAGTCTTCCTACACTACTCCAATGAATACTAACATAGGGCATAGAGGGTTGCCACCTATGACTGCAAGATGTCCATCTCCCACAATGAAAGAGTGCTAGGAGGATTGCCCATGTTCTACTATAGAATTCCTTCTTTGCACACAAGTCTAGGGCTCCACAAATTGCTCTTGGTTGATCAGACCCTTGAGCTCAACAACTACCACTCCAAGAACCACCTAAGTCCATGACGATGGTGCACACCTGGCTCCAACTTGGACATTATCGCGTTGTCCTCCAACATACCATAATTGCCAATCCACTATCCACACTTGGTCAACTATCACATTGCCCTCCAACATACCACGAGTGACTAATCCTTTCTATAGCATCTTCTCCTAGTTAGGGAATCCAACCATACATGAATCCATTCTGCTTGGCTGCTAACAATATTCCAAACGTTCCTCTCCTAGGACACCATCCACTAGCATCAATTAAACCTTAACACATCAATACAATGCATAACTAGCCATTCTCACTTTTGCGTCACCCTGGTGTAGTCTGCAACATGCTCAACCCTCACTCTCACTGCCTGCACTCACTTTTCTTTACTTGCATGTTCCCACTCTCACGCGTTCCTGCAGTTGCATTCTTGTACTCATGCATTCCTACACTCATGCATTCCTAAACTCGCATTGCTTGCACTCGTGTTTCCTTTTTTGATGTGTAAACTATGAAAGATGTTTCTTGGATGTGTCTAAATGCCTCACACTTGACCTATATTTATAAGCATCAAGTAGATCCAACAAATTTTTCTTTGGGAACCACCTTAACCTCAAGCTGACCTGCCCAACTAGACAAATTTACCCATCTTAACTTCAAAAGTTCATTTCTCTTCAACCACAACCTAGAATCAGATGATTTTTGATGTGTCAGATTCGTCTTAGCGAGTATTATCATCCTCATCCATTACATGTCTAAATATATCCATAGTTGTGTCCCCAACATCGATGGGTGAAAAAAACCAAGCTTGGGTTTCAAGCCCTCAAGACCATTTATGGAGCTCCTTCCTCCAAGCCCTTGATCATCGAGGTTTGGAGTACCTGTCTATCTATCTCAATTTTGTAGGAACATGTCCTTTTCAACAGTAATGTAATTCAACGTGTACAATGTTGTAACTCAAATGAAAATGTAAAAAAAGGAATAAAAAACCTTTTGACATGAAATATTATCAATGTTGAAAACATATCATATACAAATATATTTTTTGTTTTATGCCCCTCATAGACTAGATGGAATTGATTTTGACATAGGTGATAACCACAATGTAAGTTAAAGTAGAGATTTATTGTTCTTTATAAGAAGTGGCTATCCTATGATTCCTTAGTTAGAAGCCATAGCCTTAGCCTTGTTCCTCTTGTCTTCTCCAAGCCCCATTGGAGTTGGAAATGCCTCCATGCATGTTTTTATCTAGAGTTGGAGTTGGTTAACCTTGTTGTGGTTGCTGGTGATATTGACCAATAAAAATCCAAAGACAGAGAAGAAGTTGTCTAAATTGAAAAAATCCATAGACTTATCAAAGAATATAACCCGAATGGTCAGTTCTTATGGATATGTGCACAAAGAATAGAGTACAGAATCATGAGTTTTACTACTACATTTGTGACACAGGAGGTACCTTTATACAAGTTATCCTTTTCCCTTGTCAAATGCCAGTTATTTCTGATGAAGAATCTATAGTTTCACCTAGAGTAGCTAGGTCTTCTTTACAACTCAATATGGATGAAATTGTTGACACCTAATCATTAGGATTGGGTGAATATAATGTAAATAAATAATAAGTAATATGAAAAATCATCAGGAGGATGAAGTGAAAAGTCTCTCCCTCATGTGTATAATAAAGACCAACCTGAAGGAATATGATATATGAATCAATTTTGCTTTGAGGAGTTACTACCTGGCCTGGCATGGTATCAGGGCCAGCTCCCAAAATAGTTGTAACTCCCTTTTTCCTACTACGCCCTCTGTCCACTGCCCTTGTGTGCTCTATCTACCATAAGTGATTCTAACCCATTCTACGCCCACTACATAATTATATTGCTGCATAATTGTTTTGTGCCCACTGCATAATTATATTTCTACATAATTGTTCTGCGCCCACTGCATAATTGTATTCTGAGCAGATTGAAGGCCATATCTGTCGTGTGTCGAGATGGAGTGTTGAACCGTTGCTCATTCCACGCCACTAGAGATATGCTCATTCGACGTTACTGCGTTGAGAGCATTATTGCTACTGCATTGAGAGCATTATTGCTGCTGCGTGGAGTGCATGAATCATCTCCATGACCAAGTTTACTGTGTGAAACTCTGTTGGTGCATGAATCAAAGCCTTTGAAAATCGATCTGCAAGAAAGACCTTTGATGCGGAAGCACTGGTATATATGTTGAAGTTTTTGGCTATATGCTGGTATACAAGCATTGTATTAGCGTTTGTCTCATTAATGTTGTTCATGGCATTGTATTAACATTGTTCATAGTATTATATTAACATTGGTCTTATTAATCACTGGTCATGGCATTGAATTAACGCTATTCATGGCATCTAAAATGTATTAAATGCCATGCGTTGAATGTTGTTTTAGTACACTGCCTATACATGGTATCTTGAACAGTTTTGGTACACTACCTATACATGGTATCTTGAACTGTTTTGGTACACTATCCTATGATGTGTATGTAAGTTGAGCCCAGATTCTGTGCATGTTTTAAAATCGCCGCTATGTGTTAAAATTTTTTGAAGGGCTGCATTGGGTGATCAATGTAAAAAAAAAAAGAAACCTATATATATTTTGAATAGTGCGTATTACCAAAAAAGACCGATTTATATTTCATGGGCATTGAGATTTGCTATCAAGTTGAGTTTGCTATCCAGTCATATCATAACTATATTTTTTCCCCATTAAGAGTAAAATTTTTGCAGTAGATTTTTTTTTATTACAGTATGCATTCAATCATATCCATCGTGGGAATAGTTCTCACTAGCAAAGAGAATTATCCTAAGTGGTCCCAGATGATAAAACACATGCTCATTTTCAATGAGCCGTGGAAAGGAGTGTGTGCTGGAGATGGAGACAAAGAGCCAGAACAGCCTACCTCAGACAAAGAGCTCGTTTTTTGGAAAAACAAGAACAACAAAGCTTACGCATTAATCGTAACATCTGTAAATGAAGAGGTGATTTTCCATATTTCACCATTTTCAATTGCTTTTGAAGCCTTACAAAAGCTAAAAGAACTCTGTGACTCACATTCTGCACTTCAATTTGTTCAACTCATGATTAAGCTCTTCACTCTTGAATTGCAAAATAATGATCCTCTTGCTCTTGCATCTGAAGTAAAGTCTATAATGCATGATATCAAATCCACTAAGTTTGAATTGGATATTCCTATTATCGCTTTTCTCAAGGCTTTTTATCCTACCTACTCCAATTATCTTGAGTCATTACAAGCAAATGGAATTCTCAAAGATATCACCTTTGACTCTCTTGTCAAAAATTTTGCTGAAAGAGAGAAAGCTTTTGGAAAGAAGATAGCCCCTGAATCTTCTGAAGAGGTTGTGTGCCTTGGTCATAAAGAAAAGAATCCTTCTCAAGATTGTTCCAGAGGAAGAGGTGGTCGAAGACGAAGAGGAAGATATTTCAGAGGCAGGGGGGGGGGGCAGACACTCTCAAGGAGAAGCAGATTTTCACTGCATACATTGAAAAAGAAATGGATCACATTATGCCTCTACATGCAAGTTAGCATGGGACAAAATTGAGTGGCAAAGAAACCAACAGAAAGGTAAAACTAATGAAATAGACAAAGGTAAAGCACCTGAATCTGCTCACTATGTTGTGGCACAATGTAATATTGGAGTAAATGAAGATTTATTTAATGCTTCACTTGCTTCTTGGAAAAATTATTGGTTGCTTGATTCGGGAGGAACCTGCCACATGACTCATAGAAAATATTTTTTTGAAGAATTTACTGACAATGATGATGGAGCAGTATACTTTGCAGACCAATCAAAAATCAAGCCATCAGGGCTTGGCACAATTAGGATTAAACTGCCTGGCCTTCCAGACTTTCTTCTGCATCATGTTCTATATCTCCCATAGCTCAAGAGAAACTTACTGTCCTTCGTCCACATCTGCCAGCAAGGTCACTCCATTCATATTTTTGATGGCAAGCTTGAGGTAAGAAAATAATTTGACCACTCACTTGTCATGAGGGGAAGAAAAGAATAAAGGATTCTCAAGCTGCAAGGGACCTCTGCTGGTGCACAACATTTCTCATACAATTCTCATTATGAAGAAGGTACACTTCCATCAAGTTTATTATGGCATGCTAGATTTGGACATTTGAACTATGACAGCCTCCGCTTGTTGGAGAAAAATGGTGTTGCGGGTTTGCCTACAATTCCTAGGAAACTTAAGCAATGTGATGCTTGCATTCTAGGAAAGCATAACAAACAATCTTTTCATGATTCACATTCAAGAACACATAGAAAACTTGAACTCATTCATTCAAATTTATGTGGTCCAATGCCTATTCCTTCTACAAATGGAAACAAATATATGATGACATTTATTGATGACTACACCAGAATGTGTTGGGTTTATTTATTCAAGAACAAATCTGATGCTTTTCAAACATTCAAGAACTTTCATAAATGGATTGAAAATGATGCAAAATCTCATATTGGGTCTATTCACACTGATAATGGAAAAGAATGCACATCAAATGAATTTGAAAACTATCTTCACCAACATGGGATCAAACATCAAACGAATGTACCTTATAATCCCCAACAGAATGGTGTAGCTGAAAGAATGAATAGGACAATCTTAAATATGGTACACTCCATGCTCTTCTTCAAAAATTTAAAGATAATTTTTTGGGTTGATGTTGTTCTATGTGCTACATATATAAAGAATAGATATCCATCTAATGCTATTAGAAACAAGACTCCATATGAAATGTGGTATGGGCACGTTCCTTCGGTAAAGCATCTCAGGGTCTTTGGTTCCACCTGTAATGCCTTGATACCAAAGGTACATAGAAACAAACTTGGTGCAAGAATCCATAAGTGTATCTTCTTGGGGTATTCAAACACCTCCAAAGCATACCATCTCTATTATGAAGTTAATAAAAAGTTTGTTGTACCTAGAGAAGTAATTTTTCTTTAATCATCCAAAATTGACAATGTTGTTGAGCGGCAAATTGATCGCTTGGATAGATTCGCAAATGAAAAAAAAATTCAAGAATTTGACAGTCAAATTCCACATCTTGAAGGGGGGATTCCTATACTAGATCAACATGTGGAATCTTCTTTTGAAAAACTCTCTCCCCCTCACGAAACTCCAACAACGGATGATGCTTTAAGTGATGTGATTGATAGAATTGGGAGACTCGATCTTGATTCAGTCCCAACTCAATCAATAGAGCATCCTGGACTATCTGAGAAAGGTCCGCCAAAGTGGCTGATAAAGACACTTGAAAGTGTTCATCCTGATGAGGTTGGAAAGACAGGAACAATAAATTCAAACCGGAAAAATGGAGGTGATGTAGTTGGCTCTAATTCACCTGTTTATATGGATGTTTCTTATGATTGTGAATTAAATTTGTCTACGGATTTTGAACCAACTTCCTTCAAAGAAGCTACTTCTCATGATGAATGGAAAGAAGCAATGAAAAAGGAGTATGATGCCCTCATAAAGAATGGCACTTGGAAGCTGGTTGATCCTCCATTAGGAACCAAACCAATTGGCTGCAAGTGGGTCTACAAGAACAAGTATAAAGCTGATGGCTCACTTGAAAAGCACAAAGCCAGGCTTATGGTAAAAGGTTTTGCACAAAAGGAAGGGGTTGATTATGAGGAGACTTTTGCCCCTTTTATCACCCAATAAACTCTCCTAGGTTGTATCTCGGAGATGCTCGAGAACATTACAAAACTCAACAAAAGTTGGAAATGGATGAATGGAAGCAATGATGCTTGTCCAAGCCAAATAACCACTTCTACTATGCTTAACTCCAGACATGGGTGAACACCCCCAGACTACAAGGCTTTAGACCACAAATCACTCACAATTTAAGGAATAGGTGAAGATTTAGAATACTGACCACACCAATAGATGCACAAGACCTTGTGATGGCCAGCTACAACCAGTGAAAAGGTCTGCAAATCTATTTCCTAATGCATAGACAGGATGACAACTCTCTGGCACTAAAAAAACAGAAGGTTGCATAACACATTCAATGATACATACTAGATTCTAACACAGAGGTGGGATGACATCCCCTCAAATGCTAAAATATCAAGAGCACATGAAAAATGCATAATAGGCACAACCTAGAACAGAGAAGAAGTGGAAAGTGAGCAATTAGAACCAAAAGAAGCTTGTATTAGCTAAAAATGAAGACTAGACGCTACACGTATCAAAGCAGTTACAGTCTCCGGAAGTTGAACCTTACATCAAAACAATAACCATCAACCCTCATCACATTGTGTTTTTGGGTATATATAGGGTTTGATTACAAAAATTCTCTACTATTCTATGCTTGGAGGAGTCATAATTGATCACCAACCACATTAACTATCTAAAATAGACCTCTGCTACAATCTGCTACTGCAATGAATGAACTTGATCTTCTCTGATATTTTTATGTCCTTCTTGAGCAGGTAGAATGTCCTATAAAGAATGATCCATAACTGATAAATGATGTGATCTACTCGAGGAATGTCATTCTTGATCTTCAACCATAATGTTCTTGAATGCAGTTGTTGGAAAAGTAACTACATCGGGTATAGGTAACTGGCCACCTTCATCCTTCGGGAGTATAGAATGGCTATGGACGTGGATGGATGGAGGAAGAAAATCGGCTGTTGGATCACAGAGATAGATGGTAGAGATCTCTTGGCATGGAGTATCGGGAGGAAGTGGAGGCAAAATGATTACGAGCCATCAGATCTTGCAGATGGACGGTGGAGATTGGCTTATAGGAGCTATCAGGAGAAAACATGAATGGACAATCATGAGCCATTGGATCCCGGGCGGGTAGATCCAACGGCTACCGGGCAGAGGATGTGTACGAAGGTCAATGAGCGGGGAGGGTGGTTTCGGTGGCGGGCGGTATTCCTCACACTGTGGTTGACAGACGGGTGGTACTCATACAGTGGGGCATGATCACGTTCAGCATATGATGCGTGGCGGAGGAAAACCGATTTCCCCACGAATTAACGTGTGGGCGTTTTGAAGGAGCGGGGGTTGTGACTGCCGTCGGACTGCACGGAAAATGATCGGACGACGGGGAAATAAACGGGGTTTAATATGCGAGGGAAAAGGCGAAGATCGTTGGATCGGGACAATCAGCGAATGTGAATGAAGGATGACGATCGACAGCGGAAGCGCAGGGTTGTATGGACAAGGTCACTTTATGGTTTGAGTGTCATGCTTGGGGCTAGAGGAAATATAGGCCTATACGTGGATTTGGAGGTGAAATGGAGTCAGTGGGGTGTTAAGAGTGTAAAGGGCGAGAAGAGGGTAAAAATGACCAGCTGAAGCCTCCTTTTAGCAAAAACAAGAATTGAGCCCACTGCTGCTCTTCAAACATCAACAACCTGTAGCAGAGCTAACACTGGCTCCTTCTGGGGATGAGATCCTCCCTGTGAGGTCTCAAGAACCTACAGATCAATGGCTTTCTGATGAAAACAAATTAACCAAAATTCCTAGTGTTCCATTGGGCATGGAGTTTGTCTGAACCTACACTAAAGCTAATACAATAAAATATTTACAATTTTAAGGCCAAAGACCTTAAACAACATAAATTTTTAGAAAACACCCATTAACTGGGCCATCAAAAACTGCTTCCCCTCCCATACTTTATAGTATGAAGGTATTGTTCCCTTGGATCTGAGAAATAATGAAAGGCCCTATCCAAAAAGCATCAAATTTCCCGTGGTTACCTTTCTTCTCTTTCAATGCATCCCACTTCATGATCAAGTCTCCAACCTGAAAATTATCTGATTTTGTCCTTTTATCAAAATCTTCCTTGATCTTTTTCTGATGTGCTGCAGCCCTTTCAACCAGCTGTTCTCTGGTTGATGTATCTCTGCTAAATCTGTGATCCTCTTTGCCATGTCTTCTTCCTCATTCTGCTCTGATTGCAGGAACTTTGCCATAGGAAGAGTAAGCTGAATTGGACATACTGCCTTTGTGCCATACACCAGCTTGAATGGAGAACTCCCTGTGGATCTCTTAATGGTCACTCTGTCAACCCAAAGTGCATACTTGAGCTTAGAATCCCAGTTCTTTTTGTTGTCATCCAACAGCTTCTTAATTATCCTTATTAAACTCTTGTTGGAATATTCTGCAAGACCATTACCTTGAGGACAATATGAGGTGGAATGAACTAGTTTAATACCCATTGAATCACACATGTCCGCCAACTCTTTTGCCCTGAAGGCTACTGCATTATCTGTCACTAATTTATGTGGACAACCAAATCTGGTGAAGATATCTTCTATCAAAAACTTCATGACCACATTATGATCAGCCTTTCTGGTAGGGATTGGTTCAATCCACTTAGTGAAATAAGCAGTGGCCGCTAATATCCATCTGTGTTGGCCATTTGAATGTGGATTGATTTCACCAATGAAATCCAGGCGCCACTGTTGAAAAGGTCCTCTAACATGCATTCGCTTTAAGGGCAAGGACTTCAAATGTTGTTTCCCTTCGAATATTTGGCACCTATCACAAGATTTGACAAATGAAAATACATTAGAAAATAAAGAGGGCCAATAATACCCAGCTTTGAGAATTTTATGTGTAGTGGTTTTCCAATAATGGTGTCCTCCACACATGTTGGAATGAAACTAATGCATAACTTCCATTGACTGTTCTTTGTCCAGACACCTCAAAAGCATTCCAGATGGATCCCTCCAATATAGCAGATTTTCATAAATGCAATATTTTGCTGCCTTTAGCTTAATAGTTCTAGCTTGATTTGTGCTTAAGCCTAGAGGAATTTCTAGCTTCAGCAAGAATTTAACTATTGCAGAATACCAATCACAAGAAGCTAGATTTTCTGTCATTGACTGCTTTCTGTCTAGTTCAACTGCTTCCTCTTCTTTTATTTGACCATTCTTTGAATTTGAGCATATGAGGTTTATGTCCAATGTTTTGCAATTTTCTCCAGCTAATAGTCTCCAAGACCCTGACCTCTGACAAGTTTGGTGGGCTTCAGTTCTATATTGAATTCAATCAACATTGAAATCCATTTAGCCCTCCTTCCATCAGCATCAGGTTGTGTTAAGACATCTTTTATTGCAGCAGAGGGTATATATGCAATTATCTTGGAATGCAGAATATAAACTATGAAAGCTTTTAAAGATTTGATAAGAGCATATGCTTGTTTTTCAATGATATCATACCTCAACTTAGCATCCCTTAATGTTTTACTAAAAATTGCTACCGGATGCTCCGAGCCTTCTTCATCTGTTTGCAATAAAACAACTGCAAGGGTGTCATTAGAGGAAAAAGAAAATATATGGAACTCCTTGCTGTAATCTAGACTAATTAAAGTGGGAGATTCCATAATGGCTTTCTTAATTGAATCAAATGATTTTCTTGCTGCCTCGGTCCATTTGATCTCTGACCCCTTTCTCAACATAGAGGTAATATGCTTCACCAACTCTGCAAAATTTGGTATAAACCTCCTTACAAAGTTAATCTTGCCCAGAAATGACTAGATATCCTTCTTTGATCTCGGGACAAACAAATTCTGTATGGCCTTGACTCTTTCTGGGTCAATTCAGACACCTGCAGCAGAAACAATATGTTCTAATAGCTTACCTTCTTCTAAAGAAAATTGTGACTTTTTAGGATTGACTGAAATCCCAAACCTCCTGCACTTCCGAAACACTTTTTTCAAATGTTGCAAATCGTTTTGATGGCTTATGGAGTATACTATTATATCATCAAGGTAGATAAGGATAAATTTATCCTTCTCTCCCATAAATGCTATATCCATAGCTCTCTGAAAGGTGGCTCCAACATTCATCAGTCCAAAAGGCATCTTGGCATACATAAAAGTGCCCCAAGTAGTGGTGAATGCAGTCTTCTCTTGGTCATCTGGATGTACAACAATCTGATTAAATCCTAAAAATCCATCCAGGAAAGACATCACTTTGGCTCTTGAGACTTTCTGCAGCAAATGCTCCATCTTGGGTAGAGGATAATTGTCTTCCTTGGAGCATTTGTTCAAGTTTCTGAAATCAACACAGAGTATGATTTCTCCACTTTTCTTCGTCACCACTACTAGATTGGCTACCCATTTAGAATATCTGAGAGGGACTATGATTTTGGTAGCCAACAACTTTTTTATTTCTTTTTCAATCAGAGGGAGGAGTATAGGATTTATTGGTCTCAAATTCTGTTTGAAAGCTATGGTGTCTTTCTCTAAAGGGATCTTATGCTGGATGATCTTTTTATCATATGTTTTCAGGTCACTATACTCCTAGGCAAAGACATCATCAAATTGCTTCATTAAATTATAGTATTCAACACTTTGGTCAACAGATAGATAGGTAGACAAATTTATGTATCTAGGCTGACCTGGACTCCCTATATCATGCTTACAGACTACAGATTGATCTTCTTTTTGGGCAGTCTTGTAAGGCATATCATTTTGGTCAAACAATTTTTCTAGAGGAGTTAGACCCTTAGGTATATGATTGTTGGGGAGCTGGACAATGCTATCTTTGCCAATTTTATTTCTAAGCTATGCATGGGGATTTTCTTCCAAGGCTTCATTCTCTTGGTCAATTTGCATTTCAGAAAATTCATCATTGACTTGCAAGAATCTATTCAATTCATTGTCATCCTCAACAACTTTCCAATGCTGGACATTATCAAGCAAGGATGGTCTATATTTCATTTGGACTTCATAAACTAGTCTGGGAGGCATGGGAGGGATAAAAATGCTGGTAGACATAGCAAGGGAATCAACAAGCTAATTTTTGGCTCTAGGGATGTATGAGATACAAAAATTATCAAAAGAATCTTTGAGTCTCCATACCTCATCTCTGTATGATTTTATCCTTGGGTGCTTTGCTTGGAATGTTCTGTTTACTTGTTGAATGATCAGATCAGTATCTCCAAACACTTTTATGCTTCTAATTTCCCTATCTTTAGTTGCATTCAGGCCCAATATCAGAGCCTCATACTCTGGTATATTGTTTGTGACTTGGAAGGCCAGCTTAAAAGACAGTTGTGTGGTTTCTTGTTGTGGAGATACCAGCACCACCCCTACTCCTACAGTCTCCCTAGAACATGCTCCATCAAAGAACATCTTCCAAACCTAACTTCCTTGCTCTTCTTCAGCTTGAACTATTTGTTTCCTGAGCTGCACTGAGGCCTTCTGAGATTCTTCTATTTGGAGAATACATGCTCCAAAAATAGTGTCCACATCATAAACGGGATGATTAGAAGGATTCTTTTCATCACTGATGATATATGCCAGTTTTGCTTCTCTATATAATCTCTTGCTTTCTCCTCCAAAAACTGGGACAGTGGCATAAGATAGATCTTTATGTAATGTCCCACCTAGTCTCTTAATCCATCCCCTGGACAACAACATGCCAAACTTGGGAGGGAAATCTGCTACCACAATGTCCATCACCATGCTCTTCATTGGAAGCTAAGTTAGAGTAATAGCTAAATCTTTCATCAGTCCCAAGCATCTCACTTTCCTTGAATCAAAAGAGAATAAATCATGATAAGGTCTGGTGATATCAAGGCCTAACTCTTCCATAACAACTTTTGGCATTAGATTGTGGTTAGCCCCTGTGTCTAGCAGGAAATTATGGAGGATTTATCATGAATGGTCAAGGAGACATAGAAGGATGGAGAATTATCATCAACAGGCTCAGTCATTGGGCTAAGTACAACTGCAGGTTTATCATCTTGCAAATTGATGGAGTCAGTGGAGGTTTACGTGGCTTTCAGCTCAAGAGATGCAAGGATAGGCTTTCTAAATACTTCACTCTTTACAAGTTCTAAAAGAGGCACATATATTTTCAATTTCTGAACTTCTGCTTCAAAGCTGAAAGGGGAAGGGGACTTGTCATGACCTCTTACCTCTTGAACTGGTGCTTTTTGGATGACTGGATCAGCTGTAGATTTCCTTTGTCTTGTATTCTGAGACTCTATTTGGAGAGAAGCTCTCTGGGCAGGATTCTCCTTAACATTATTTGCATTTTACTTCAGATTATATCTTTGTTATTCACCAGTTTGTAGAATATCTTCTTTGTCCCATTGACTGTCTTGTTCTTGCAGTAAAGACTCTTCGTATTTAGCCAATGTCAAGAAGGTGGCAATGCCTTTATCTTGCATGCAATGAATTTCATCCTCATCTTCAACTTGGTCCTCCTCCATGACTACGTTTTGAAAAGGAGCTTTAGCTTTGTGTTCTTCATTTGGTTCTTTACCCCTCTGAATGATTTGTAACTGCTCATTTTCTCTTCTGAATGGATTTGAATTTCTTGGAGCCAATGTGTTCTGCCTTGTCTTTCTTGAGTTCTATTCAACCTTTAGCTTAGATATCTCAGTAGCCAATGACTATATCATTCTAGTCATTTTATCTAGTTTAGGCTTTAATGATGTAGCAGAGGAAGAAGAAGCCTCACCTCTCTGCCTTCTTCTGTCAGCATGGATTTACCTCAGCTGGTATTTTACTATACATACGATTAAATCTTTTATTAAAATTAGGCAAAGATTCCCCATTTTCTTTCTTCAAGTTACCAAACTCAGTATTGTAATACAACAAGTCCTTTTTATCTCCCCAGTGCTTCAAAAATACATCATCTAATGCTTCAATATCAGCAATAGATCTAGGGGTCAATTCTCTGAACCATTTTCTAGCCTCTCCATCAAGGCTCTGGACAAAAACTCTCATCCACACATCATTTTCACTAATGTCTAAATTATCAGCATAACTATAAAAAGCCTCAAGGTGTTCTTCAGTTGTTACCCCATCTGTACCAATGAACTTAGGCATGTATTTCTGATATTCTCCTATAGGCATGGCATTCAAAGGAGCAGGTAAGACCAGGGGTCCATACCTAGCCTCTATTATTCTTTCAATCTTCGTAGGTGCTTGCTGAGCTGCCATGAATGGAGTATGTGTAGGGCTATTGGCAGATTGAATGATAGGGAACAATGAAATGCATGACAGAGACAAGGGAATATGATGGAATATATGGGATGCAATCTTTGGACTGAGATCCAAAGGGGAACTAAATAAACAATGAGTTGTATGAATCTCCGAAGGAAATTTGTCACTAGCAACACTAGGCTCTATATCTTCAAATGATGCATTCTCAACTATAACCTCCTCTTGCAGAGATACATAAGATTTCTTGGGCTTACCTAATCCTGATGCTCCTTTCTGTGAATTTTTCTTCTGCTTAACAATCTTCTCAGGGTCAGGCACTGGCTCAACTGGTGATTTCTTCGAGTATGTCTCACAAACTGAGTCAGAACTGCAATGTGGAGTCAACAAAGGTTGGTCTTCCTCCAATGGAGTCGCCAGATAGATGATTAAAACCAGAAATGTGCTTAGACTTTGTCTATCATCAAAATCTGGAACTATGTCGTCTCCTAGGGAAGCTGAGCCTCAATCTCCTCTCCTCGACAATGGCGCCAATTGATGTTATCACCCCAAGAAACTCTCCTAGGTTGTATCTCAGAGATGCTCGGGAACATTACAAAACTCAACAAAAGCTGGAAATGGATGAATGGAAGGAATGATGCTTGTCCAAGCCAGATAATGACTTCTACTATGCTTAACTCCAAACATGGGTGAACACCCCCAGACTACAAGGCTTTAGACCACCAATCACTCACAGTTTAAGGAATAGGTGAAGATGGAGAATATTGACCACACCAGCAGATGCACAAGACCATGTGATGGCTGGTTGCAACCAATAAAAAAGTATGCAAATCTATTTCCTAATGCACAAACAGGATGATAGCTCTCTGGCACTAAAAAAACAGAAGCCTGCATAACACATTCAATGATACATACTAGATTCTAACACAAAGGTGGGATGATAGCCCCTCAAATGCTAAATATCAAGAGCACATGAAAAATGCATAACAGGCACATCCTAGAACAGAGAAGAAGTGGAAAGTGAGCAATTAACAACAAAAGAAGCTTGTATTAGTTGAAAATGAAGACCAGACGTTGCAAGTATCAAAGTAGTTACAGTCTCCAGAAGTTGAACCTTACATCAAAACAACAACCATCAACCCTCATCACATTGTGTTTTTGGGTATATATAGAGTTTGATTACAAAAATGCTCTGCTATTCTATGCTTGGAGGAGTCATAATTGACCACCAAACACATTAACCATCTAAAATAGGTCTCTGCTACAATCTGCTACTTCAATGAATGAACTTGATCTTCTCTGATATTTTGTTTTCCTTCTTGAGTAGGTAGAATGTCCTATAAAGAATTATCCATAACTGATAAATGCTATGATCTGCTCGAGGAATGTCCTTCTTGATCTTCGGCCATAATGTTCTTGAATGCAGTTTTTGGAAAAGTAACTGCGCCGGGTACAGGTAGCTGGCCACCTTCGTCCTTCGGGAGTATAGAATGGCTATGGACGTGGATGGATGGAGGAAGAAAATCAGCCATTGGATCACAGAGATAGACAACAGAGATCTCTTGGCATGGAGTATCGGGAGGAAGTGGAGGAAAAATGATTACGAGCCATCAGATCTTGCATATGGATGGCGGAGATCGGCTTACAGGAGCTATTGGGAGAAAACATGAATGGACAATCATGAGCCATTGGATCCCGGGTGGGTAGATTCAACGGCTACTGGGTGGAGGATGTGCACAAAGGTCAATGAGCGGGGAGGGTGGTTTCGGTGGCGGGTGGTATTCCCCACACTGTGGTTGACAGACGGGTGGTAATCGTACAGTGGAGCATGATCACGTTCAACATACGATGCGTGGAGGAGGAAAACCACTTTCCTTGTGGATTAACATGTGGGTGTTTTGAAGGAGCAGGGGTTGCGACTGCCGTCGGATTGTGTGGCAAATGATCGGATGGCGGGGAAATAAATGGGGTTTAATGCGCAGGGGAAAAGGCGAAGACCATTGGATCAGGACGATCAACATATGCGAATGAAGGATGATGATCGGCAGTGGAAGCGCGGGGTCATATGGACAAGGTCACATTATGGTTTGAGTTGCATGCTCGGGGCTAGAGAAAATATAGGCCTATATAGGACTTTGGAGGTGAAATGGAGTCAGCGGGGTGTCAAGAGCGTAAAGGGCGAGAAGAGGGTAAAAATGACCAGCTGAAGCCTCCTTTTAGCAAAACCAAGAACTGAGCCCACTGCTGCTCTTCAAACATCAACAACCTATAGCAGAGCTAACAACCCCCACACTAAAATGGGCTACCATCCAGACACTCTTTGCCTTAGCAACTCAGAACAGTTGGAAAGTCCATAAAATGGATGTAAAAACTTCTTTCTTGAATATATATCTAAAAGAGAATGTTTTTATGTCCTAGCCTGAAGGATTTGCAGTGAAAGGACATGAACATAAAGTATGCAAACTTGTGAAATCCTTGTATGGCCTCAAACAAGCATCGTGAGCCTGGTATGAAAAACTAACTGAGCATCTTCTGAAACTCAATTTCAAACATTATGATCTTGATGATGCAACTTTATTTGTCAAGAAAGTCGGAAAAATAGTTGTATATCTTGTGGTATATGTAGATGATCTTTGAAGACAGGGAACAATGAAAGCTACATTGCATCCATAAAGAAGGAATTGGGGAAGAGTTTTGAAATGACTAATTTGGGCTATGTTCATTACTATCTTGGTATTGAAGTAACTCTATATCCAAAGTCCATATTTCTTTCTCAAAAGAAGTACATTGGAGATCTGTTGAATAGGTTTGGCATGATAGAATGCAATCCTCTTACTACTCCAATGGAACAAAACTTAAAGCTCACATCTATTGAAGGA